>JAVTVY010023267.1:0-84473 GCA_036873755.1 Hanleya hanleyi | reverse complement strand
AGCCTTAGTATTTCAGTCGCGCTTTTATTGCAGCTGCTCATATGGAGATTATGAAGTATCCACACGGACCCTAGCACCGGCTTAAGCGAAATTAGATACGCTAGCTCGGGAGCTGGGATGATAGATCAGCTCAAACAACTCATCTGATGTTAACCCTATCTAGCCGGGGCTTTTTGGGACATATCCTGGGCAGGGGGGTGGGGACGAAATGGTCCCCCCCCTAATTATTTTTCTTACCCCTTGAGCTAGGGAGCTGAAACGTACCACACTATACCCTTGGGTCAAGCTCTACCAGAAAATGTAAAAAAAATCCAAGATGGCCGCCTTGATGACGTCACAGTGACGTCATTTTCAAAAACGACATTTTTTTGGTCGATTTTTCGGTCGGATTTTCCGATTTATTTATGCAATTTCTTCGTAAAAACTGCACGATAAATTGGTAAATATTAATGTGATGTGAAATAAAATAGTTTTAGCCCACTTTTCATTGCGGAAAAGCAGAAATTTTGAAGAAATATGATCATCACTTTTCTGGTACACCACGTGGCCGCCATCTTGAATTTACCTATGATCCTCTGCTCGGGGTGTTATGCAAATAGGCACAAAATGACCCCAATATGATAAACTAAAAAGTCAAGGAGTTTCAGCTCTCCATTTTTTGTCTTTCCGGAGATTTCGCAGAAAGTTTGGTAGGGGGACCATTTCGGCCACCCCCTCTCCCCCCCTTCCCCCCAACCAGGCCAGGTAGTGTTAATGGATGAGTATCGTGGAGGTCTGATGGAGTAAACGCCTCAACATGATGAATGCAAGAACACCCGGAAAAACTAACCTGTAAATCCAGACTTCGTACGGCTTAAATTTCCAACCAAAATAATAAACCTACATATATTTGTCGAGAGACACGTACAGAGGGTGGGCCTCGGGGACTAACAGCCCACCAGCAGAATCCTACCATATACAGGTAATAACTTGGAGCGATACGCAAGAGGTAGGAAAAATTGACGACGACTGGCGACTACAAAAACCCCATAATATTCAAACGGCCCCTAACCTGTATTAAGCAGAATTCAGAACAACTTATGAAACTTAGCTCCGGAGATCTTTCACCCAACGTTCGTATTTTGCCGTCAGTGTACATGTACCATATTTATCAGAGAATATAATAAACTTTAAATGGAGGCGTTTGGTGGTATATCTCTGGTTTTTTTCCAGTGCTTCATCCAAGTATAAAGGTTTTAAGAATAACCAGTTCAGGTGTTTTGGTGTTTTAACTTGAAGATGTCATCGAAAATACGCTAAGTACTGACGTACTCGAGTTATGAGTGATGATATTTTGTTTTCGGATGACGCAACATTAAGGGCCTCTTTGACAAATGAATTTACGATCCTCGAAGGTAGCGCACACAGAACTGTGCGAAAAGTATGTGCACTAATGGGCGTGTTACATAGTACCCTGGTGATGTCCTCGAAATTTCAACCAACAAATTTTTGTTTACGAAGTTATCATAGATTCGTCTATTACTAAATCAGATAATACTGAGGTAAACCTTGATCAAAGGTAGTACTGTTGCCAGGGGGACTGGTTGTTTATTTAACTGATCCAGGCAGAACAATAGCAGACAAAAGGAATAGTAAAAGAGAAGAACTATTTTTTGTAGCAGACTATGGCGGCCAGAGAATGTCACAAATCCCTGGATATAAAAAAGTTTTCCTCGTAAACTTAATAAATTCAGACAATAAATCATTGCCTTCCATCAGGTTAACGAGGATGTACAATTATCTAGACTTCCAATGCTGCAGAAATTGAAGTCGCAGAAACTTGATGACTACCTCGAATATCACTGGTTCATTCATTGTGTACTAACAGTAGAACGAAGTTACATGTGCTTACTTTAAGGATGTCTAGACTAACGTGGTCATTGGATTGCATGTTTACATCATTCTACTTGTGAGGTAAATATAGTTGTAGTTCTTGTGACCAGATAAACAAATGAGGTAACGATGAAACTAGATCCCGAAACTGTTCTAAACAGGGCCCAGAACCTGGACACAGAATATCTCAAATGCCTCAATTCAGAACGATTGTGTGCTATAATTAGTCATTTAGACGCGGTTAGGTTTCTGGCAAGTTTGCAGAGTATGCTTGTGGATCGATAGATGACCAGAGACAAACGCTAAGTTTCAGCTATTTTCCGGAGGATACCTTCTGATGGAAAAGTAAAGTATTTTACAGATATTTACAAAATGAAGAGAAAACTGTATGCATCATATTATTAGGTCAGTTTCATTATAAATAATGAATTTGTACCATTTGTCAGGCATCTCAATTTAGAACTCATTAGTATTAGAGTAACTATAGATGGAAATGAATCATATTATTCCAACAGAATATCTTGCTAATATAATTAGACGTTCATTTAATTAATCCTACGACAGATTTGAAGGTCGTTTAATAGGAACGGTGTATTCTGTTTGAATATAATAAATTCATGTATCAAATTGTTCACTGTCCCGTGGAAATTCCACCTGTTATATGTTCGAAATGTAAATCTTAATAATTGAGAATCCACAAAGAACAATTGTTCTTAGGACTACCACCAGTCTAGACAAATGGCGGTTCCATGACAGAACAATTTAGAGCAACGTCTGTTACATATTAATGATGGATTCTGATAAGATTCAAAATCTCAGGTTGATCGAAATTTTTGAAGGTCGTTTAATAGGAACGGTCTATTCTGTTTGAATATAATAAATTCATGTGTCAAATTGTTCATTGTCTCGTGGAAATTCCACCTTATATATGTTTACAACTACATCTTAATAATTGAAAATTCACAAAGAACAATTGTTCTTAGGACTGCCACCAGTCTAGACAAATGGCGGTTCCAGGACAGAACAGTTTAGAGTATCGTCTGTTACATATTAATGATGGGTTCTGATAAGATTCAAAATCACAGGTCGATCGAAATTTCATTTGACGTTAATTAGGAAACGGAAAATCGGAGTGAAACGTGGCATTAACTGAGAATGTCTTGATGGTGCTTATAAAATCCCCTCATTCGCCACGTCCCATAAATTGTTCTGTCGTTTTCTCGAACGACAAGATGAAGCTGTTGTTGATTGGATGGGTGCTGGTGATCGCCTGTTCCCGTATTGATGCAATCTGTCCACATGAAACGACCGGACTCCGCGGTTGGTCTGATGCCTCGGGATGGCTCAATGGCGAGGTAAGCTGAAAGACATTTTAACCAACTGAAATATTTTCTCCTACTAAACCGGAGCAATGTGTGCATGGTGTGGTGGTCTTGTCGTGGCCCAGAGATGGTGGGGTACTTTACAAATAGTGTCGTATTTGATGATTAAACACGTGTACCATCCACGCGGTTCATCGGATCATCCTCACAGAGAACGTATGACCCATGATCATGGGCGTCGCCAGTATTTTTTAGAAGGGGTGGTTTCTTATGCTTACTTATTACAGAGTGCAGTACCGACATTTGCTGTCCAGCATAGAAACATAACACACGGTTAGGCCATTCCCTGCACGTAGCCACGCCCTTGAGTAAGATTTTTGTGTTTAGTATTGATCCTCTTTTCATTTTCAAAGTCAATAGAGGTATTTGTACATGCGATCTTGTTCAACATGCACGTTTTTAGATCGTGGGCCCACCAAAGACACCCCCTGTCCTCAGGGATTTTTAAAAGTGATGCTTCATCAGGTATCCTCGGTCATGTTCTCAAAATATAAGAGCAGCGTTGAACAGTATGATTTTCAGATGACCTTATATGGCCTCCAAATCTTGAATTTGACAATGAAATCTTGATCTTAGATTATATTGAGGATAATTTGTTACCCTATACCTGGAGACCATTCTGGTTCGATAATCATGAATCATGGTAATTTGCGTAAAGTACCACACTTGCACATGTGCTACTCGTACCCAATATTTGGGCATTCTCTCCATCAGGCGCCCTCCGTGGTAATCCAATAAAATCGTATGAGTTGATCTGTAAACAGAGCTCCCGACCTAGCATATCTAATTCCGCATAATCCGGTGCTAGGGCTCTTGTGCTTACCCAATATATTCCACTGGAACCTCTGGAATAGAAGCGCAGCTATGATACCAAGGCTACGTTCAAGAATCCTTTGTATTAAATGTGTGAAATGTGACGATTTTAATCAACGTTACAAAACATTGTCGCAGAAACTTATAAAACAGGGCTATTCCACCAAGCGCCTCGACTTAAAGTTTCTCAAATTTGGCGATACATATCGCATGCTGATAGCAAAGTACGAGCGTAGCGTGCAAGATCTATGGCGTTACGTTTCGTAACTTGTGTCTAATTCCACTTAACCCGGGACTAGGGACCGTATGAGATCCTCAAGAGATACTTCAAGATCCTCACGGTGCTCATATGAACAGCCCCAATCAAAGGGTGACTGAGATATATTATTCTCTAGCTGATGACTTTACAACGAATATTATAGATTAAGAATACTGATCAGCGATACGGATTTTATATTTTTGGAACATCATGATGTCTTTCCGGCATCATTGAAAACTGTTAATCGCTTCTCTCTTGCAGGAAACTAGCCTATGTTTATGTTTTCTATGATTGTCTATTTGAATTTGGCGCTAATACTGTTATATGGAATATGGAATAGTTCTTGGGATTATGAACGCGGATATACTTTAATGGACGACGACTGAATTATGAATGACGGACCTGAGCCTTGTAATTCTAATCTGAATGTGAGATGCCGAGAAAGGCATTGCTGTGGAGTCATATTGTGACCTTTTAGACACCTGATGTCGTCAGCCTGTCTCACCCCTTACATATCTCTACAAGGAAAAAGAGTGATTTTCAGATGACCTCACATATCCGCCATTTTGAATAAAACCATCATATTTTGAGCTAAAAAAATGCAAATAGATTCAATATGGGCGTTATAGGAGTAGATATGAGAACGAATTTGAATATTGAGTTGAGAATAATGCCCATTATAGGATAAACCTGAATGGACCCGAGTTTGTAATACCCCAAATGAGCGCAATTTTGAACAGTATGTTTTAAATTGAGATCGAATAGCAAATATATTTAAAGTGGCAGAAAGGAAATAGGCTAAGATGTGGAACATAAAAGAAGCACCTTTAGCTAAAATACTCCCTTCAATTTGACTATCAACTTGGAAAATACAAGGGATTTTCGTCAATTGATACGATAATGAATTAAGGCCAAATTCGCATGTTTCGCACGAAAATGTTAGTATATCTTGGGGAGGAATAAGGTGGTATAAATAAACCACCCAACCAGTCGTCGAGTACTGTGAGTGATTTCTTGGTCTTCGCTGCCAACATCTTCGTTAACACCCACATTCTTACATGAATTTACATGAGGTGTGGTGCATGGACCCTTGGTTATATTTGTTTTCGAAACCTATTTGTGTTACGTGTTTGATCATGCTATAAAGACTTCCTTGATTCTAGCCTCTTTGTTGTGATGTGCAAATGTTTCTATGATACCCTAACTTAACACCTTACTTCGCGAAGAAGGAGGGTGCTGAGGAACAGCGGGAAGAATCATAATTACGGGAGGAGAATAGGAATGCAATAGAGCTTATCTGAATATTGTGAAACATTTTCAACCATTTTCCCTTCCACCCCCCATTATTTTTTCCTTACTCCTTGAGCTAGGGGAATGAAACTCCTCACACTATACCCTTGGGTCATATAAGAATCCGAGATGGCCGTTTTCATTACGTCACAGTGACGGCATTTTAACCACATCTGGCCTGGGCTTTTTGAGGCTTTTTGTAGCCTGCGCTTGGCACCGACATGACCTCCACCCCGTAATTATTTTTCTTATCACTTGAGCTATGGGGATGAAACTTACCACACTTTACCCTTGGGTCAAACTATACCAGAAAATGTCCAAGACGGCCGCTTTGATACGTCACAGTGATGTCATTTTTAAAAACAGCATTTTTTGGTCGATTCTTCGGTCAGATTTTCCGAATTTTTCATTTATGCAATTTCTCCGCAAAAATTGCATGAAAATTAGTAAATACTAATGTGATGTGAAAGAAGTTTTTGCCCACTTTTCATCGCGGAAAAACAGAAATTTGGAAGAAGTATGACAAAAACATCAATTTTCTGGCCGCCATCTTGAATTTGCCCATGATCCTCTACTCTCGGGGTTATGCAAATAGGCTCAAAATGACCCAATATAATAAGCTATAAAGTCACTGAGTTTCAGTTCTCCATTTGTTGTTGTTCCGGAGATAACGCAGACAGTTTGGTGGGGGGGGGGTGTGGGGCAGGCCCTCTAGCAGGTCAGGTAAGGTTGAAAACGGCATTTTCTGATCGATTTTTCAGTCAGAATTTTTTAATTTTTCATTTATGCAATTTCTCAAAAAGATCCCAATATGATAAACTATAAAGTCACGGAGTGTTAGCTCTCATTGTCGCTGCTCAAATCGCTTTTTGTCCGTGGTCCGTCGTCCGTCCGTCAGTCCGTCGTCCTTCCGTCCGTAAGCAATTCTTGTTATCGCGATTTCTCAGGAACTACTCGATGGATCTTTCTCACATTTGGTGCACAGGTTCCCTTTGGGGTCTAGTTGTGGAAGATGTCTTTTCTGGTCCGAACCGAAAATCCAATATGGCCACCAGGCAGCCATCTTGGATTTCCCCAGGCAACGTTGTTATCGCGATTTCTCAGGAACTAATGCATGGATCTTTCTCAAATTTGGTAAACAGGTTCCCCTTGGGATCTAGTTGTGCATGATACCTTTTCTGGTCCGATTCGAAAATCCAATATGGCCACAAGGCAGCCTTCTTTGATTTCCCCATGAAACTTTGTTATCATTTCTCAGGAAGTACTGCATGGATCTTTCTCAAATTTGGTACACAGGTTCCCCTTGGGGTCTACTTGTGCAAGGTACCTTTCCTGGTCCAATTCGAAAATCCAATATGGCCACCAGCCAGCCATCTTGGATTTCTCCATGAAACATTGTTATCTTCATTTCTCAGGAAGTACTGCATGGATATTTCACAAATTTGGTACACAGGTTCCCCTTGGGGTCTACTTGTGCAAGATAGCTTTTCTGATCCGATTCCAAAATCCAATATGGCCACCAGCCAGCCATCTTGGATTTCCCCATGAAACTTTGTTATCGTCATTTGTCAGGAAGTACTGCATGGATCTTTCTCAAATTTGGTACACAGGTTCCCCTTAGGGTCTCGATATGCAAGATACTTTTTTCGGTCCGATTCCAAAATCCAATATGTCCATCAGGCGGTCATCTTGGATTTCCCCATGAAACTTTTTTATTGCGATTTCCCAGGAAGTACTGCATGGATCTTTGTTAAATTTGGTACACAGGTTCTCCTTGTCGTTTAGTTGTGCAAGATACCTTTTCTTGACCGATTCAAAAATCCAATATGGCCAACAGGCGGCCATCTTGGATTTTTCCATTTAACTTTGATATCGTGACTTCTGAGGAAGTACTTCATCGATCTTTCGCAAATTTGGTACACAGGTTCCCGTTAAGGTCTAGTTGTGCAAAATATCTTTTTCGGTCCGCATCGAAAATCCAATATGTCCACAAGGCGGCCATCTTGAATTTCCCATTAAAGCATTGTTATCGTGAATTCTCAGGAAATATTACATGGATCTTTCTGAAATTTGGTCCACAGGTCCCACATGGAGCCTAGTTGTGCAAGATACCTTTTTTGGTTCGATTCGAAAATTCAAGTTACGCTTCAAATTAATAAGGTATTTCCGAGTTGAGTTGAGTTGAGTTGAGTTGTTGACTTTAGTTTATTCACCATATATGTACAGCACTATAGTATAAGAATAGTGATATCGTATAGAGTTGATGGCCGCATATGTGGCGGGAATAAAACCCCAGAGTTTTTTATCTATCCCGAATGAGTACGTGAATATATACATATGTAAAACGGCATAAATGGTAAGAATAAGTAAGAAGTATAATAACATGTAGATGCTAAATAGGGTCTTTTGAGCTTAGAGGCGGTGAATAAAACATAGATATATATATATATAGCCTCAAAAGTAGCAGTCAATGATTATATACAGGAGTTATTTAAGAGCTAGAGAGATGAATATACGCTAATACACGAGTTCGTATATACATATATACAGAACGTACTGAGATGCAACATCATGAAGAGAATAAAGATGGAGTACCACAAATTGACGCAGAGGCAAACTTTATGATACGAGCGGCAGGTAGTTAAATTAGCGTGCCAACAAAAACGACTTTAAGCGAGATTTGAATACTGATTTCGAGGGACAGGATTTCAAATTGGATGGAAGAGAATTCCAAATGCGTGGTCCTTTTGTTTTAGTAGAGTAGAAAAAAAGTTGTGACTTGTAAAAGGGTCTATACAGATTCAAGTTCACTTGCCTGGTGTGGTAATGATATACAGTTGATAGTTTGGTGAAGTAATTTTGTGCGCTGGATGGAAGGAAGACCGAATGATAGAATACCTTGTGTGCGAAATTAAGAACTAGGTAGTCATTTATTTTAGATGTTGTGACGTTGCATCACAAGAGTCGGCAGATCAAGCGGGGGGAGGGGCATATTCTATATATTGAATATAGAGAATATCCATACCTTCACCTTTCATATCAAGGAGTTCGAATAATTCGGAAGTAAAATGTATTTCTTCAAATTTTAAATCAGTTTTCTTTAGTCTATGCTGTAGCAAGTGAACTGCCCTAGCCGTTCATCTGCCAGCGGGTCGGCTATATAAAGGGGCGTCACTCTTGTGACTCAATGTCACAAATCGGCAACTGTAGACTACTGCATGTTTCGATCCAAGGGAGTTAATCAAGATTCAGGCACTTTCGAAGTTTCAACATTACTGCGCGGACCGGATCCCTTCAGTTTTAAGTATTGTACCATCTTACTATTTTCCAGGATGATATCTTAAAAGAGATATAGCCCAGTAAGCTGAACAGAATTAGCATTCGTTTCTATTATAAAATCTTAAGTATGTTTCATACATGTAGCTCATGCTAAAGTGTCAAAGAGATTGGTTTTCGCTTCCAGTACACAATGACGACACGTGCAAAAAAATAAATAAACAAAAATACTACAAAACGAAGGCGAAGGATGCTCCGTATATGTACATTCACTTTCAGATTAACTTTGCTTATTTCTCTTATATTATAACAAACGACATAAGTACAGTTTCTAGAAAACTTGAAACTCCTGAAACTTAGATTATATCTTGGTGTTTTTCAGTGTCCCTTTTTCGATCTTTTTCGCTCAGATTTGAAATTCTGTAAACAAAATTACAAATCATTTGTTCTAGTAACAATGGACAAACAGATCCTCTTGTCACTAGCTTACAATTTTCGGACAATGATGGGCGCCAAGATCCTTAAAAATCAATCATTTGTTCTAGTAACAATGGACAAAAAGATCCTCTTGTCATTAGCTTACAATTATCGGACAATGGTGGGCGCCAAGATCCTTCAGGATCTCTCGTTTTGTTTTTCCAGAGATAGCACAGAGAGTTTGGTAGGGGAGGCCATTTTGCCCCCCCCCCCCACGTCTGGTAGGGTTGAAGGTCATGTGAATGGGGCTTTACCGAGAGTGATAAGTCCCTCCCCCCACTATCCTGAGCACATCAGCCTCAATAGGTACAATATAACATCATTGCTCTACAAAATTATAAAAGCGCTTTTAATTCGCTTGTGCTTAACAGTTATACATTCAGCCTCCAGGCATTCCAAATATCTTACCTCTCTCAAATCCTGTATGTTCACGAACGCCGCGATGTTGTTGCGATCCTAGTTTTCAAGACTCTCACTGTCGCACCCTTTCATCAGATTCAAAGGTTAGGGCTATTTTATATACATGTATTGGTATGCTTCATGGAAAAACTTCGGAACAAATTACACGTATAGAAATGATACTTAAATTATTAATTATGTTTTCTTTTTCAAGCATCGATCACCTTACCCATTCGGTTAGTTTCGCGTCTTAAGATTTGCACGGATCACACTGGATGGATTTTTGTTGATATTGTGACCGCGCTGCGGTAGCCTAATGGTCAGAGTTTCGGCCTTGTACGCGGTAGGCAAAGGGTTCAATCCCAGGCCGGGTCAAACCAAAGACCTGAAAAATGAAACTTGTTGCTTCATCGCTTGCACTCGGCACTAAAGGGATAGAACAATGACTGGATCGCTCGGTGTCAGTATAATGTGACTGAGCGAGGTGACATGTCTGCCTACGGCGTGATATTTCAGTGGGACAGCAATATAAAATGGCAGCATTAGATCTGCTCTGTTACAAGTAGGTACGCTCGCCCGTCCCTCCCTTCCTCGTCGTGATATAGCTGACAAAATGTTGAAAGCGAGGTTAAACCCTATTCACTCACTCGCACTTGTTGATATTTTGTGTTCCATATGAGTTAAATTATTCAAGTTATCTTGTTTGGAACCTAAGATGCTTCTGGTAATATATATTACCAGAATCCAGCTGCTTTAGACAAAAAAATATTTAACACAATTATGTGAATAAAATTAAAATTCTTACTATATGAAAGCCGAGAGAAGTTCGGGTTCATTGATAGACGTATAAGTTAGTGAGACCATTCTAATGGAAATTTTACGTATGTCATTTCAAAATATGTTGCTTTGGTGTGTTGCCCTCCTAGTACTGACATAGAGTTTCAATTGTTCTTGTTTGTATGAAACCAGAAACCTGTTGTAGACGAGGATGTGATCATATCTGACGCCGTCTTGTTGGATGAGACCACACCCCGGTTACGGACGATCAATATAACATCGACTGGTAAGCTTATTTGGAGCCCGTATGGAGACTATCATCTCACTGTCAGCAGTCTCATTATTGAAGGAAGGCTGGATATTGGTAGTGAAGACTGCAAATTCGACGCAAAAGCTCATATCACTCTGACAGGTAAGTCCGTCGACTGAGGTCTGTGGCACTCATCCTGTGATCTGCTTCCCGTGCATGATCGTTTTCGGATTTTCTATCTAATATAATTTCTTACTTCCATGTACATGTATGATCTGGTACCAATTATTTATTTTCCTCTTTCTTTCAGGCACTCCTTCCTTCCGGAAGACATTAATGTCACTCCTTGACCAATTTCGACATTTATATATTCGTTTCCCGCCTTTCAGTTTCCTTACTAGTATAGCATTATAGCACATATTATTCAGATGTGTAAGGTTCGGGGACTAATAACAAATTATGTTAAGAAAACTGACCGCGAAAACTAGCTATTGGATGACCTCTCTGGTGTCTTTACAGTTGGCAATGATCAGCACCCCCAACGTTATGAATGAATTGTGCCTGGGCACCATGAAGCAATGGAGACAGAAGAACCGACCCAGGGCTGATTTGTGTGACATTTCCGCCGAGTCAAAGGACCTTGATAATGAACCATAGAAACTAGAAAATATAGAAATTAGAGGTACATTGATTATGTGAAACATAACAGCTCAATTCAGATTCGAGCGTTTTAATCGAAATGAGCTGAGGATAGCAGTAGAGGGTCGTCCCATCAGGCCTCCACCCCTAAATAGTTTCGTTATTACCGAGACTATGAGATTGGAACTTAACACCCTGTATGTTTGGTCATATACGGTCATATGAGGCTCATTTCCTAATTTATTTCTGTTGCGAAGTTATAGCGGAAAAAACCCGGTACAGTAGATAAAATGTCCATCTTTTCCCAAAAGCAAAGGAAATCAAACCATAATGTTGATCTATAATGCATGTTGGTATATCAGACAAGGTCACCCGTCCAATTGATAACCATACGCATATCTCAGCTGTCATATCTCCAATTTAAAGATGTGGTAAACACGATTGAAGAGTTTTGCACTAGTAATAAGTCATTTGAATTCATGATTCACAAAAACCAGGACTGTGGTGTACCAGTATTTGTGTATCATCTCGAATGGCGAGAACCGTTACTTCTCTGTGTGAACATGTGAAGATCGATGATGGTGAGAACCAACTCTGATATACTGCCATCTACTCGGGCAACGAATATTGTGTACCAAACCCACGTTCGTGGTCTCCATTCGTTTGAAGCGATAAACAGCTGCTTTACCTCAAAATCAGTAACTTTGCACAGATGCACTTTTCACGGCCCTGGGTTTCCTGAATCATGGAATGCTGTTACTCAATTTCGAGTATAAAACAAAATATTGTACAGTGCGAGTCGAAAAATTGCGTCCATATACAGTTTGACTTTCGGATTCCAACCGCATCCCACAGAGATTGAATCCTAAGATGTATGGCGTCCTTTAACTTATGACTGCAACTGTTTAAACTATCCCCCGTTTTTGACCTTGACTTTCGGGCTATTAATTTCACTACTCTATTCCGAGAATTGCGGACGACGTAGTAAGCTTATTTCAAATAATTACAGTATATATATCCTTACCTTTCGATATGAAGTCCTCCCTTGGAGGAACTGTGAAAATCAAAATTCTACGAGTAATTGCGTTATGAAATGGCTGGATTATGGAGGAAATCAGCCTGACAGGTGTAGTGCTTACCGACTCTCTGAGCAAGTTCGCATTAAACATATCATTCCTGTTTTGTAAACCTGTATGCAGGTGATAGAGACACGGCGCCCAAGTTTACGGAGGATGACGACCAGAAAGGCATTATCGTTATGCCCGGAGGAACACTGGAAATCCACGGCAAACATAAGCTCTCCTGGACCAAGCTCAACGCCACTGTTCCTAAGATGTCAAATACTGATGCTGTTGTCTTCGATAATGTGGTAAGCCTTGTGCATAATACTGTTGTTGTATTGATCGCGCAAGCTTAATATATTTTCTTCTTAACTCTTTTACCGGAGATTCTTCTCCATAGAATTTATCCGTCATACTCAAGACCAAAAGGAGAAATCTATATGATTACTGGCGTAATCCTTTGTCGCTGTAGTTGTAGTTGTACCATTTATAAATTTATAGAAATCAAACTCATCAGCAGGAGCATGTACTCGATGGATCCTTCTATACACCAAATACCCCAGTAGTAACACTACTACAGCTAAACGGCAAAGCAGTAAGAATACTAATCGAAGTAACATCCTATCAAACCAATTGTCAGATACATTTCCCAATTAGTTATCAATATACGTCATTGTCCGGGTTCTCCACCATATTTAAAAATATTTTCTTTTTAATCCTCCCGACCGGATTGTTTCCCCAATATATTTATTTCGATACTCCGTCATGTTCTAGAGGATTAAAAGCGTAATATTTTGCCGGGCCGGGAAAATATCAGACGGTTCTCGAGGCGGAGCCCAAATGCTATGATAATTCATCACCGAGATACAGAGACAGGGCCCGAGCGTATGTTAATATGGTATTTAGGAAAACCTAACCAACTACGAATTTGATAATACAATAATATATAATGATTTATTCATAGAATCCCTAAATAGTACAATGAAATAAGTTTCACCTTATTTGATACATAATATAACAAAAAAAAGAGCGTAGCCGTTCAATCTGAGGACACATCTGAGGGCAATAACCATGCCTGGTTTAATATAACGGTACCATTCATTTAACAACAATTTTTATCCATTTCTAATTCTCGGGACTATATTCGAGACGTCTGCTGTTAATGGTTGGATGGAATGAGGTGTACCGACCGGAAACTAGACAATTCTGAAAGCGTATCCAACATTTTCAAACTTCACAGTCCAAGATTAGAAATTATCTGCATATTCTAACAAACTATATTTTTCAAACTTGAATACGAAAAAGGCATATTTTGGAGAGTCAAAATTTATCTGACTTTGCTCCCATATCTGTCCTTCCACCTCCCTGGCCCCGCTCTGACCTCTCCCTTTGGTTCACATTCAAAAGTTGTTGAAGTTGTACATAGCTGTTCGAATATGATTATTGGAAGGAACGATTACGATTTCCCCACCTGAAAAAAAAACAGTTGTCCGAATTCATCCTCCCAGCGAGGCAAATTCGGAAAAACTAAGGCCTTAATGGACGAAAATTATGATATCTGATATGATCAATTTTCGAAAGAAGGAAAAAAAAAAGCAAAAAAAATCCAAGTCCACCCCATTTTACGCTCTTTACTCGTAATTCAATGTTAGATATCAGCTATGGGGTATAATGAATGATGTTTAAGATAGAGAGGTACCAAATCTGATTTAAACGGTCACTCATTCTTGGATAGTATTTTATACCTGATTTGGGATTTTGTTTTACAGGCATTCCAGGCCACAGTCAACGATAGTTTGCTCAGCGAGGGGCTGTACCTTTACGTGTTCGAGCCCACTTCTGCTCAGATGATGGATTTCCAAACCTTTAAAACGATGACAACTGACAACAATCTAAAAGTTTCTGTGCCAGAGGACTTCAATAATTACCTTGGTTGTAAGCAATGCAAGCGTCGAGTCCCTCATGTAATTTTCAGCCGTCGTTCAATTCCGCGAATTTCCGCGTCCTTAATCAAAGGATCAAATACATATAATAGCATTTGCACCAAATTAAAACAATTAATCAAAGTATACATAAAAATCGACTAGTTCCCTGCAAGAGAGAATCAGTCAACAGTTCTCAGTGATGCCGGCAAATCGTCACGATGAACCCCATCAATCCAAGTAACACTACCAATAAATACACCTTACCATTTTTAACCATGATTATTCCATGAATGTAACAAACGTACGTGTCCATCAACGTTGTTATAATATATTAGTACTCATTTTCCATATCTTATATAGTGCAGAATATAAATACAGATGAATTAATTAGAGAATACAATGTAACACATAATTAATGCTGATCGTTGTGGAACGAAAGCCGAAAATGCATGATTTTGTTATTATTGGTTGTACGTAAGGTGATTCTACGATTAATTTATTCTACATGTACCTCCGGATTCTTTGTATTGACTATACCACAGGAATGTTTTTTAGCTCGAAATTAAGTCTGCCGGTGTGTATTACATGTCAAACCATCTGCTTACCACCTGAAAAATCCCGGATACAGGATTTGTTGTTAAGGCCCATTCACATGACATCAAATTTTACATGCCTCATGCTGTGAGATATGACCTGGCTAAAGAAGACGTTATACCCTCTGCTCTTGTCGAATAGTTGAGCGTCTAACTCGTTCTTTCTTCTATACGATATATAGGGCTCATTGGTCCATCAAATTTGATAGAGACAGAATGCGCATGTGCGCCGCGTTTCATTGCTTAATGCATTCAGAGGGTGTTATACCGACATTTTCGGAGGTTACAAACTCTGACAATGGGAGGATGTTAAGCCCTGGAGTTATGGCTTGAAGAAACACTGCGAGTGATGTTATCATACTTTTTCATTCTAGCTATTGATGACGGTAAAATCGTGATCGTTGCATCTGAAAAGAAACTATTCAGCGTGGCGCTGGTTAAAGATCGCGTGTATGAAGCCGTGGAGGAATTATTATTTGGAGAAGTGAATGGTCAGTCGGTTCTTCGAGACGCCATGGCTGACTCCGGTGATTCTTACGCGTTGTTTGCCAAAAAAGGTAGGTAAAAGCGTTTCACACCATTGTAATAATATATGTACGCTTTAATAGTTCATGTATGGAAACAAGGTCGGCTGGTATCATAGTAATGATAACCTTGCGTCAAATTATTTTGTGGTAGTAATACATGCATGGAACATATTCTCCTGAAAAACTCAATAAATAATACTTTTCAGCATACCGTATACGATGTCCCTGCAACCATACTGGTTAACTTTCATTAATGCCATATGTCTTCCTTAAATGGATTCAATCTCTTTCGACGAATCCCCAAAACACCATTCCAACCTTTCCTTATAAAACCTGTGAATATATTGATATATTCAACAACATATGTGCCCGTGCCAATGTTTGAACAAGATTATTCGTGTATATGTTGCTTTTCCAGGTGATTTCTCCAAATCGCAAGAAAGCCTGACTACTACCGACGTAAATTTAACGGACCAATCAGTAAAATTGACTCACCTGGACTGGGAGAATGGTTACAAGTACACCGTCGAGGGATATTTCCCTAACCATTCAGGCTCGGAGAGAGGAGCCTCCTTCACCATCGTCACTTTACAGGGGGCATTTCCAATTCTGAACGTCATCGATGATACCAGTTCCTGGTATCCAGGTAAGGCATCCAGATGTATGTTGCCATCCATCAATTAATCTTCGGAAATATTGGCGCTAAATAACCAACAGCAAACGGATTCTGCCAAAGCGCACAGAAACAAGTACCGAAGACATTGAAAGTGAGTGAGTGAGTGAGTGGATGAGTGAGTGAGACAGTGAGTCAATGAGTCGCTAATTAAGAATGTGAGTCAGTTACGAATGAGTGAGTTATGTACGAGTGAGATATGCACAAGTGAGAGAGTGGTTGTTTTAGACGTCCTCAACGCCCATCGTAATGCAGTGACGACCTTATGCTGGAGAGTATGATCCCTAGACAAACACATACACACGTAGACCTAATCCCCTAATGTATTACCGCCTTGACGCACTCAGGTGAGAGAAAGAGAAATAACAACAACAACAATAGCATGTATATTACGTATTGCATAATTTTTCATCCCTCCATCGCCCGAGATGAATGTATTTGAAAATTCATTTATTCGTGCTCTTGGCCGTGCATCAGACACATCGTAGGCCGTGTTAGGTCTTGTCCAATCAGAAGCCGCCATTTGATGAACTGCCCTTGTCAAACTCTTTCCGTTATATCCATTATCGGCCATTCCTTCTCTTTATCCAATCCCCAAGCTTCTTCTGGCCGTACAGGATACTGTAATGGCAACATGCCTTTGAACAGTTGTTTTGGCCTAAGTTACGCCTGGTGTGCGCCTAATTTATCTCCGATCACCTCAGTTGCTGTTACAATCCTAAAAGGCGGGTTCCATTTATTCTTCATCACTTAGACTTCCGTGTGACCAGCACCGCGCATCAGCGAACAAGCACTCCATATCATCGGGTGTCAACATTATCTGCATCAGCGGGATTATCGGCGGTTGGCGCCTTGGTGTCTTCAGACCCACATATATTTTTTTTTCTGGCGCCCCAACATCGTAGTGTCTGGTCCACACTCAAGGCAATGATACTGATACTTCATGTTGACGGTTGGACGTCCAACAGTAATGTGTCACAGTGACACAGTAATGCCCACCGAAGTGTACCTTAACGCTTCAACGCCATAGAGAGACTGCCAGCGAGAGAGGGAAATGTGTGGGTTATGGTGCCGTATTGAAGCTCAGAATACGCATGGTCGTGATGACGTTAACTTATGACGTCATGTGCATGTGCAGACGAGGATTAGTAGCGGAACATGGTATTGAACACCGATTATATTGGCTGAAAATACGACAATGTGATTGGCTCGTTTCTGTTTCGCTGATTGGCCCGTTTTTTAGTACAGCTATTGTCAGAGAGTGATGCATTTCCTCGCTCGCTGAACGGTTCGATATCTCGCACAGTCATTGGGCCATAAGATAGAGCCGTATAGCTCATCGCGTGTCACTGGAATGCTACCAAATACGGCAAAGCACAAGGTTGTTTCGTTTCATGTTTCTTTAACCTCTGAAACGGAAGTGCACGAAATATCCTTTCTCTACCACTTACATCATTATAATATAAGGTATATTATGTGTATTTAAAATGTAATTTTAGGGGACCGACTCTTCCTGACATCAACAGATTACGACTGGGAGCAAGCGGAGGAGGCGACAGTGATTGAATGTCTCGAGTGTTCTCCTACACAAGTCAGAATAGAGCGTAAGTCATAGATACCATGTCTTCACGCCTGCTAATGACCACCGATATAGTATATCTTGTTTCGATATTGTCTTCGTGGTACCGGATAGTTACAGCTACGTCTTAGAAAGACATATACTGATCAAATGATAGGCGAAAATTAACCATTATTGCCGTCATCAAGATCAGTCAACCTCCACAGAAACTGAACTGGAGTTCTTCACAGAACAATAATATTTCTGGATTCCTCTTTGAAATTTGGACTCACGAATCAAGTGCATTAAGACTGGAACAATCTCATGATACATTCTGGTTTCTATAAAAAAATCTCTCTGGCCGAAGTTGATTCAAGACTATCGGGATGTCGGTGACCGAAATTTCTCCTCCGTTACAACGTTTATCCTGCACGGTGTTCAAAATGCATGGACCATATGCAATGGTATCTGCAATAGCCTGGTTGATATTTGTGATATTCTAATGTATTGCCATTTCTTCCAGTGGAAGCTCAGTACGAACATTGGGGAGAGATAAGCGATGGCGTTGACATGCGAGGAGAAGTTGGTCTGCTCACCCGAAATATCCTCATCGAGGGAGAGCTGCAAGGATCCTGCCCAGCTAGCAACGGCAACTGTGACAACTTTCCCTACGATACATTTGGGGGTCATTTGAAGGTACAGTGTCTGATTCTTCCCCTTACCACCTTGTGTTTTTCATTATCGAAATATGATACTTTTTGTAAATTCGACAATAATTTTCGGTAGTTCAATACAACAAATAATCCAGCAATTACTTTAATTTTTAGCTCATCTGGGCCGAAGGCCCGATGGGCTTATGTCATGGCCTGACTGTCCGTCGTCCGTCGTTCGTCGTGCGTCGTCAGTCGTCCATCGTCCGTCGTCCATCGTCCTTCGTCCGTCGTCCGTAAACATCTTCTTCTCTGAAACCGCTTGGCCGATTAAGCTGAAACTTGGCATGCATGTTCCCCCCAATGAGTACACCAGAATTTGTTCATGCCGTATCGATACGATTTTAAATATGGCTGCCATGGCGGCCATCTTGAATTTGCCAGTGAAATCTTGTCATCATTATTTTTCGGTAACTACTGCATGGATCTTTCTCAAAGTTGGAGACGGGTTCCTCTTGGGGTCTAGTTGTGCAAGATACCTTTTGTGGTCCGATTCAAAAATCCAATATGGCCACCAGACGGCCATCTTGGATTTCCCTATGAAACATTGTTATCGCGATTTCTCAGGAACTACTGCATAGATCTTTCTCAAATTTGGTACACAGGTTCTCCTTGGGGTCTAGTTGTGCAAGATACCTTTTGTGGTCTGATTCACAAATCCAATATGGCCACCAGGCGGCCAATTTGGATTTCCCCATGAAACAATGTTATTGCGATTTCTCTGGAACTACTGTGTGGATCTTCCTCAAATTTGGTACACAGGTTCCCCTTGGGGTCTAGTTGTGCAAGATACCTTTTCTGCTCTGATTCGAACATCCAATATGGCCACCAGGTGGCCATCTTGGATTTCCCTATGAAACTTTGTTATCGTGATTTATCAGGAAGTACTGCATAGATCTTTCTCAAATTTGATACACAGGTTCCCCTTGGGGTCTAGTTGTGCAAGATACTTTTGTGGTCTGATTCAGAAACCCAATATGGCCACCAGGTGGCCATCTTGGATTTCCCTATGAAACTTTGTTATCGTGATTTATCAGGAAGTACTGCATAGATCTTTCTCAAATTTGATACACAGGTTCCCCTTGGGGTCTAGTTGTGCAAGATACTTTTGTGGTCTGATTCAGAAACCCAATATGGCCACCAAGCGGCCATCTTGGATTTCCCCATGAAACATTGTTATTGCGATTTCTCAGGAACTAGTACTGCGTGGATCTTCCTCAAATTTGGTACACAGGTTCCCCTTGGGATCTAGTTGTGCAAGATACTTTTGTGGTCTGATTCAGAAATCCAATATGGCCACCAGGCGGGCATCTTGGATTTCCAGATGAAACATTGTTATCGTGAGTTCTCAGGAACTACTGCATGGAACTTGGGGTCTAGCTGTGCAAGATACCTTTTCTGTTCTGATTCGAACATCCAATATGGCCACCAGACGGCCATCTTGGATTTCCCTATGAAACTTCGTTATCGTGATTTAAAGGGAGTCCTGGATGGATCTTTCTCAAATTTGATACACAAGTTTCCCTTGGGGTCTAGTTGTGCAAGATACTTTTGTGGTCTGATTCAGAAACCCAATATGGCCACCAGGCGGCCATCTTGATTTCCAGATGAAACATTGTTATAGCGATTTCTCAGGAACTACTGCATGGGTCTTTCTCAAATTTGGTACAGAGGTTCCCCTTGGGGTCTAGTTGTGAAAGATACAATTTGTGTTTTGATTGAAAAATCCAATATGGCCACCAGGCAGCCATCTTGGATTTCCAGATGAAACATCGCGATTTCTCAGGAACTACTGCATGGATCTTTCTCAAATTTGGTACAGAGGCTGCCCTTGGGGTCTAGCTGTGCAAGATACCATTTGTGTTCTGATTGAAAAATCCAATATGGCCACCAGGCGACCACCTTGGATTTCCCCATGAGACATTGTTATTGCGATTTCTCAGGAACTACCTCATGGATCTTTCTCAAATTTGGTACACAGGTTCCCCTTGGTGTCTAGTTGTGCAAGCTATCTTTTCTGCTCTGATTCAAAAATCCAATATGGCCACCAGGCAGCCATCTTGGATTTCCCCATTAAACTTTGTTATCGCGATCATGGATTTCTCAGGAACTACTGCATGGATTTTTCTCAAATTTGATACACAGGTTCCCCTTGGGTCAAGTTGAGCAAGATAACTTTTCATGTCCGATTCAAAAATCCAATATGGCCGCATCTTGAATTTCCCATGAAACATTATCATGAAATCTATTATTTAGTGTTCAGCGGGGACAACACAAGTTACGGACTCATCTATTGCAGCTCTTTAGTAAAAATTTCTCACAGCTACGTTCCCCAGTTACAGACAGATGAGCTACAGTGCCGTGGCACTATCTTTACAGTAATTAACTGTAAATTTGAACTATTTACTGCACATTCCACAATAAATTACTGATAAATTTGCTGAACTAAACCTAAAGTAATACCTCAAATGTACAACTAAAGTTCTTAGCGCGAGTTCCGACACCACCATTCTAACACCAAGAAACTTTTACATAAACTGTTTTGATTGGCTGGATGTTCTCTCAGTTTCCCTCACAGGCCAGTGAATATACCGGATTTCAAATTGAATATTTGAACTGACCAATCGACTGTTTTAAAACTGGAAGGTATCCAGTGATGCACTGTTTAAAATAGCCTGAAACTTCATTATGATAACACAGTAATATCTGGTATCTGTTTGGTTTTTTTTATTCTGCATCCACCTGCCTATGGACTGCCATGGTCCAGAAGCCAAAAGCCACTTTAAAGGTCTCACTTCGTATGTAGTAAATGGACTGAAAATCTCTGGATAGAAATATAGTCCTTAATATTAGCATCACCAAGTGGTACACTAGGCAGCCTGGATTTTTCCACTCTATTACAAAGTCAGTTACATTGCCCTCCGTTTTCTTTCGAAATACAGCTGGCGGAATTGATACGTCCGACACCACCACAGCGAATTTGGGAGGCCGACGATGAATCTTTCCAAAATATTCTAGAATCACTTCGGAAACATATCACGAACCAATTTCCCAGTAGTCAGATATAATGACCTTTCAATGTTCATTGGACCCTAAAAGTGAATTAATATATCGTTGATGGTACATGAATTTACAATACAGGTTTTAGCTCGTCATAAACATCCCGTGTAATTGATACCAAGCGATTTATAGAACCAATTTTATATGTGTCTATACATGAATGTGTCGTTATAGATTCACAAAACTGGATTCAAGGATGTCCACATAGAAGGAGCTGAATTCTATCATATGGGACAAAAAACTGAAAAAGGTAATCAAGCGGCTTGATATTGATATAAACGATGATATCAACTGGCTGAGTTTGTATCTATATGTGTCTACTGTTTAAGCGCAACGTGATACAGAGTAATACATAATCTGTGGAAGGTCTGTTCTAGATCAAAGAATCCGAAATTATATCAACAAAATTTGGGATGGCTTTAGTTAGACCACCAGGACGTCACCTTGGACCAGGAATACATAAGGAGAATCTATCTTCCAGTTTAAATTGTTTACCAATCAACCTTTACAGAATATCCACGATTGCCTGGTCTATTGAATGGGGCATTGAAAATCTCTGATTTATTTTTTAACTATTGACCTGTCCAGTCAAGGTTAGACTGATACATCCATCACCTGTCCATATATTCTTCTCTGAAGCACAAAGCAAATTTTTCGCGTCATTCATGCCACGGGCATTAACTATCGTCTACCAAAATTGGAAACAAAGTTATATTACTACCCGGATTTGTTTCACTCAAACCTTTACTTCCGATGTTGATGTTGTCGTTGTTGTTAGGTGACCTGTATCTAGTTGTCAATTCGAGCTTCGCATATGCCATTGCGTACATGTATATGCCAGACACTAGCGTTAGAAGAACTAGAGTTCTTCCTCTGAACTCTCAGGACGAATTAGCACGATCTGGTATTTTCACAAGTAGATATTCCAAAAGTGATCAAAGTGGGCCTCACACAATGTCAACTATACAGTCAGATTATGTGATTGCCGCTCTCCTTTTTGTCAATTCCAGCTCCATTAACCAATCAATTGACAAAAATAACACTTCTGCTTTATCTTCTGGTCGTATTGTGCAAGCCTTCCATTGTCTTATGATAATTGCCAACAATATACCTCAGCCTTTCATGAATGATGTTCTGTCTAAACTTGCTACTAGTTTCATAGTTCAGAACTATCGTTTACTTGCGTTGTATTTGCAATGTTTATTCTGCAGGGCACTACCCAATTCACTTTCACATGTGTGAGGACGTTAGCGGTTACGCGAAATCGCCGTATGTTCGGGACAACAGCATCCACGATTCCTTTGCCAGTTGTATCACTGTTCATGGGACACAAGGGTTGACGGTCAGTCTCATTGAATGTGCATCTTACAACATGTATCGAAATGTATATGCTCACGTCTCTCTTAAATCATGATCTAGAACCATGCCCTTCCTTGGTGTATTAACTGTATTATGCGGTATACAGATCTTTTAGATATATTAATGAGAAGATGAGAGCAAAGCATCAGGAAAATCGTCAATCTTAACCTTTGAGACTCGCTCTATATTTCATTGAATGCCATAGTACTGAAACCATAATGAATGTGATACCTACATATGGTAATAGTATAACGATAATCAAATCCAGGTGTTTTGGGGGCGCCAATGTACCGATTATGATGGGGAAAAAAAAGTTTCTGCTTCCCGACAACCACCGTGGAACATCCCTATCAATCCACAAATACACTAACATTCACACATTGGGGTGTAAAATAATGAATGTTTGGGTTTAATGTTGAAATTATATATATAGCTTTCATGAGTCAATATTGTAGTATCCCATATGACTGCAGCATATTCGAACACAAGAAATTATACATTATCTAATGTTCTACCAGTCAAATTGATCTTTGGAATTATCTGTGTTTATGAAACATTGTTTTTTTTCACTTTAACCCTATCTCACCTGGGCTTTTTGGAACTTATTTTTCTTACCCCTTGAGTTAGGGGGCTGAAACTTACCACACTATAACCTTGGGTCAAGCTCTAAGAGAACAAAAATCCAAGATAGACAGGCCCCAGCCAAGAAAAAATTAACGTTTTTTTTCGGTCAAAGTTTTCTCAGTGGTTCCGTCATCCTTGACCTATGCCCTTTCAATTTAGCTGAGGGGCCACCCTGGATTTGGCCTCAAATCCAATATGGCGGCCGAAATCCAAAATGGCCGCCAATACCCATAGAAACTCACAATTTCCTGCTCCAAAATCAATTTTCTTACCACAAACTAGGTTTTTTTCTAGTCTCACGTAGGGTATGAATAATTAGTTAATTTTGTAATGATTTGTAATTGGTCTGAAAATTCAATATGGTCGCCAAAATCCTAAATGGCGGCCAATGTCCATTGAATCACACATTTTCCTGCTCTAATATGTAGAGATGGACCATCCTTGGTCCGAATGCGTTCTGTGGGGTGTCATCTTGTAGCTCTCGGGGTGTAGACCTCCGATTTGAGGGACATCCATGTCATCTGTGACGTCATCAGTACGAGTAGTAGCAAAAGCGAGCATTTTGGGGGTGCATGTATGGGGGTGTGTTTGGGGTAGAGATGGACCATCCATGGTCCGAATGTGTCTTGTGGGGTGTCATGTTGTAGATCTCGGGGTGTAGACCACGACTGGAGGTTCTTCCATGTCATCTGTGACGTCATCGGTAACGTCATCAGTACGAGTTGTAGCGAAAGTGGGAGGGTTCGGAGGTGCAATGGAGTGCGTTTGGAGTAGATGACGGCCTTTTTTCCATCCAGCTACCGCATAGATTTACCTGTGGGTGTGAGTGTATGCGCGCGCGCGTGTGTGTGTGTGTGTGTGTGTGAGTGAGTCAGTGAGTCAGTGAGTGAGGCGTGCACAACGCCCTTGAGCCATCCCCAACGCCCGTCAACGCATGGACGCACTAACGACGGTGAGTGAGTGAGTGAGTGAGTGAGTGGGATCCGACTGGACTAATGTATCGTCTGTTTTCATCATTTTTCGCATGCGCAGTCTAGCCGTAGAATAGAAAGCAGGAATTTTGGGGATTCGTGGAGGTTTGTTGAATGATTGATGGACCGTCCCTGGTCAAGTGGACCATGTGAGGTATCAGTGTAAAGCTCTCGTGGGTCAGACTGGCTTGTTTTCATTGCAAGTTGTGCCAATCTGCGCATCCGCAGTTGGGGTGTAGTAAGTAAAGTGGTCATTTTGGGAGGTGCGTGGGGGTCTGTTGAGTGATGAGGGACCATTCTTAATCCGAATGCCTCGTGTGAGGTGTCAAAGTGAAGCTTTCGCGGTGTAGACCATGACTTGCGGGGTGTCTCTGTCATCTGTGACATCATTCTTGACGTCATCAGTAGGAGTAGTAGCCAAAGTGGGAATTCTGGGGGTGTGAAGTAAGGTGTTTGGGATAAAGAGGGACCATGTTTGGTCCAAATGGCCCGGTTGAGGTGTTCTAGTGAAGCTTTCGTGGGGTAGAGTCAGACTGACATGTCTTTTATTGAAAGTCGCGCCAATCTGAACATACGCAGTTGTGGTATAGTAAGTAAAGTGGTCATTCTGGATGTGCGTGTTTGAGCGACTGGGGGACCATTCTTGATCCGAATGCGTCGTGTGAGGTGTAAAAGGAAAACTTTCATGGTGTGGACCACGACTTGAGGGGTATGCGGGTCATCTGTGACGTCATTTCTGACGTCCTCACTAGGAGTTGTAGCCAAAGTGGAAATGGACCATCCGTGGTCCGAATGCGTCGTGTGAGGTGTCATCTTGTAGCAACACCCACCAGCTCAATGCTTCAACGCCCTGGTGAATTAGCCCTGAAGCCCTGCTCGCCTATGCGTAGTTCTACGGGTGTAGTCCCTGATAAGTACTATTCTGATTGGTTAGTCCAAAAGTAGAGCAACAACAACAACATCAACGATAACAGGTCAATCCTTTTATTATCCCTCCATCACAGCACATCCACGCTAAGGGAACCACTATGGGTGTGTTTACAATTCACTTATGCTATTGTCCGTGTATTCAGAAGTTCATTGTTCTGATCTCAGAATGATGAGGGACACGAGTTAATTCCTCCACTATTACCACCACCACACACCAGTTCTACCACCACAACACACTACCACACACCACCACCACCGCCACCAAGACCGGGCGTTGACGCCCGTCATCGCCCGGTGGTGGTGGTAGCTCCCATGTGGCAGAGTTCTTGGATAGGAGCTCTTGGAGCTCAAAGCTTGTGGAGCTCAGAGCTCGGAAGTGACGTCATCGCACGCATGTGCGCGTACCTGTGGTGCACTCTGTACCCTATAGCCATTAGGGTATAGGGTACACTAGAGTGCGAGTGTGGTGCGGTGTATGGTGGTGTCTGTACAGATAGTGATTAACTCGTGTCCCTCGGCATTCTGAGATCAGAACAATGAACTTCTGAATACACGTACAATAGCATAAGTGAATTGTAAACACACCCATAGTGGTTCCCTTGGCGTGGATGTGCTGTGATGGAGGGGATAATAAAAGGATTGAGCTGCAATCGCTGATGTTGTTGTTGTTGTTGCTCTATTTTTGGACTAACCAATCAGAATAGTATTTATCACGGACTACACCCGTAGAGCTACGTATAGGCAAGCAGGGCTTCAGGGCTAATTCACCAGGTCGTTGCAGCATTGAGCTTGTCGTTGGTGGGTGTTGTTACAAGATGACAACTCACACGACGCATTCGGACCACGGATTGTCCATTTCCACTTTGGTTACAACTCCTACTGAAGACGTCAGCAATGACGTCACAGATGACCCACATATCCCTCAAGTCGTGGTCCACATCATGAAAGCTTTGCTTTGACACCTCACACGACGCATTCGATCGCTCAAATACATCCCCACGCACCTCCAGAATGACCACTTTACTTACTACACCACAACTGCGCATGTTCAGATTGGCGCGACTTTCAATAAAAAACATGCCAGTCTGGCCCTACCCCACGAAAGCTTCACTAGGACACCCCAACCGGGCCATTTGGACCAAACATGGTCCCTCTCTACCCCAAGCACCTTACTTCACACCCCTAAAATTCCCACTTTGGTTACTACTCCTACTGATGAGATCAAAAATGACGTTACGGATGACAGGGACGCCCCTCCAGTCATGGTCTACACCACGAAAACTTCACTTTGACACATCACACGAGGCATTCGGACCAAGAATGGTCCCTCCTCACTCAACAGACCCCCACGCGCCTCCCAAAATGACCACTTTACTTACTACACCCCAACTGCGGACGCGCAGATTGGCCCGACTTTCAATGAAAACAAGCCAGTCTGACCCACGAGAGCTTCACACTGATACATCACACGGTCCATTTGATCAGGGATGGCCCCTCAATCAATCAACAAACCTCCACGAATCCCCCAAATGCCTGCTTTCTATACTACGACCATACTGCGCATGCGCAAAATGATGAAAACGGACGATACATTAGTCTAGTCGGATACCACTCACTCACTCACTCACTCACTCACCGTCGTTAGTGCGTCCATGCGTTAAGACAGGCGGTGGGGACGTCACAAGGGCGTTGTGCACGCCTCACTCACTAACTCACTCACACTCACTCACTCACTCACTCACACACACACGCGCATAGACTCACACTCACAGGTAACTGAATGGGAAAATAACTCGTCATCTACTCCAAATGCACTCCACTGCACCTCCGAAACGCCCGCTTTCGCTACTACTCGTGCTGATGACGTCACAGATGACATGGAAAAACACCAAGTCGTGGTCTACACCCTAGAGCTACAACATGACACCCCACACGACACATTCGGACCAAGGAGGGTCCATCTTTACCCCAAACACACTCGCACGCACCCCCAAAATACCCACTTTCGCTACTACTCGTACTGATGACGTCACAGATGACATGGATATATCTCAAATCGGAGTCTACACGCCGAGGGCTACAAGATGACACCCCACAGGACGCATTCGGACCAAGGATGATCCATCTCTACATATTAGGGCAGGAAAATGTGTGATTCAATGGACATTGGCCGCCATTTGGGATATTGGCGGCCATATTGGATTTTTAGACCAATTATAAATCATTCCAAAATTAACTAATTATTCATACCCTACGTAGGACTAGAAAAAAACCTAGTTTGTGGTAAGAAGATTGATTTTCGAGCAGGAAATTGTGAGTTTCTATGGGTATTGGCGGCCATTTGGGATTTTGGCCGCCATATTGGATTTGGGGCCAAATCCAGGGCGGCCCCTCAGCTGAATTGAAAGGGCATAGGTCAAGGATGACGGAACCACTGAGAAAACTTTGACCGGAAAAAATGTTAGTTTTTTCTTGGCTGGGACCTGTCTAAGATGGTCGCTTTGTTGACTTCACAGTGACGTCATTTTCAAAAACGGCATTTTTTGTAGATTTTTCGGTCAGATTTTTCGAATTGTTTTTTATTGATGCAATTTCTCAGCAAAAATTGCATGATAAATTAGTAAATATTAATGTGATCTGAAATAAAATCGCTTTTGCCCACTTTTCATCGCGGAAAAGCAGAAATTTTGAAGAAATATGACGAAAAGATCACTTTTCTGGTACCCAAGTGGCCGCCATCTTGAATTTACCCATGATCCGCTGCTCGGGGGGTTATGCAAATAGACTCCAAATGACCCAAATATGACAAACTATAAAGTCACGGAGTTTTAGCTCTCCATCTTTGTTCGTTCCGGAGACAGCCCAGAAAGTTTGGTAAGGGGGGGAATGCTGTCTTGCCTCGATGTCGGCCACACTGGTGTACAGGACCTGGGCCACGCCTGATCGGGTTGTTCTCATAATATCTCCCATATAGTTATAACATGGAGGGGGGTTTTCAACTATTGATATCTGGTGTAAATATGATAGTATGGTTAAAATATTTCTACAATTTCATGCAAGAAGGACCGATATGCTTACATTTATGATAATTTTGGCAATTTCAAGTCGAAAAATATACCAGTTATCAGGGATTAAAAATATATTCTGGGTTACAGACATAGCGAAGGGCCCGGATTGACGAACCACAGCCCATACTGCCAGCCATGTGTCGGTACAACGCTCGCTGCCATCGAGGTCAGACAGCATTGTCCAGGGATTAACTTGAACTATAGTGCAAATTTCCCTTTGAGTTTGGAACAGTTAACAACGCCTTTCATTCATCTCCGCTAGTCCCCTCCTCAACAGCAACGTGAAAGATTCAATCAGATCAAAAATTCAAATTATATTCTGCAGCTTCAAGACAATGTAGGGTATGAGATATTGGGTCATTGTTTCTTCCTGGAAGATGGCGGAGAGAAATATACAGTCATCGATGGCAACCTCGGAGCAAGCATTCACCATGGTGGCAATAATACCCTACCGGATGGAATCCCGGGGTTAGTTACATTTCCCAATCGAAATAGGTGACGATGACGCCCCCCTAATCAATATATATACATAACCTGAAGTAAAACAGCAGAAATGCGCATCAGAGCTATGTGACCGTATTGGCAGTTTACTTTTTTCATTTATATTTCTTCTCGTTTCACCCTTATATCTATATGTATAGAAATCTGACCTTTGACTGCTGTTTATCATATAAATCGATTTTCCTATAAATGAGATAAATTTTAAAAAAATAATATATATTTCAATGGGACTTAATATACACGTACAATCATACCAAGAAATGAACAATGGGAACATTCAAATTCTTTGGTTGTATATTTGCCACATGTGGTGCTGAGCAAAATTAGCCTCCGAAAATGAGCCATTCAACATGTCGATTTTCGGCAATAGGTATCAAAATAGCATGTTAGGAAAGGAGAAAACCCCAAATCCAAAGTGTAGGTAGGTTGAACTTCAAGTGTAGGTTTTTCTTCAGATAGCTGAAAGTTTAGCTGCTGCTGACAGATTTGAGGGAAATCTAAATGCATTTCCATTTTCAATTGACACAATTGCTCAATTACCTATAGATGTCGGTTTTGTGGAACATTCGCAGCGTTTAGATATTCCCGGTGTCTTTAGACATTGTTTTTACAATGTATACAGCTTAATCTAGACTCAATTCCCTATCAGAAGATAGACAAAATCTAATCTAGCGGAGCTCTCTCAAAACACGTCCACGCGGTGTGGCTGTAGAAGGAAAAAAGGAATTGGGAAGTGTATATTGGGCGCAGTCGCAGTGTAACCTATTGGCTGAGGCTCCAGAGGGTGAGAATTTTTAGTCTACAGCAGCATCTCCAAAGGAGGATAATGACACTAACTATAGCAGGTGTAGGTTTGAGCAATAAATTGCTCAATTACCTATAGATGTCGGTTTTGTGGGAAATATCGGCTAACTTTCGCCAAGCAAAAGTTAGCGATTTACCTCATTAACTACCGTAAGTGAAGAACATATTTATTAATACAGCTTTAGGAGGGATTATGAACGATGACTGTCTCCACAAATAAGATTATGCGAGTTCACAGATCCCTTGAATGGCAGACACTTCCTTAGTAACATCTTGTAATATATCCCGCTCCGGGAATGTTTTGAAGAATTCCATTCATGAATGATATGAATGTTTTTATCAGCAACTACTTTAGAAGATATTATTAGTCGGGTAACAGAAGACTGTATTTTATGTTATTTGAGAGAAATCGGCTTGTTGCATAAGTTTGAATGCATGTACATGTATTTGGTGACTTGTGCTGATTACTTGTTTTGTTGGAATACTTATAGCTGAAATATTGCTGAACGTGACGTTAAACCTTAAATCTCTCTCTCTCTCTTTAGCTAACAGAAAGTATATGTTCGTCATTGAGCAAATAGTAGTAAGCAAACATAGTGTATGTATATGACTTTCGTTGTCATGGTCAGTTTTAATAATTGGAACCACATGATAATAGATAGGACAGTTTCAACAAATTCGAGTGTTTGTCAAATAAAAAGATGATTAACATGATGATTTCTTTTCAGATGAAACTTATATGTTATCTGAAATTTGGAAACGAAATTCGACATTCTGTAAGCAACCCTCTTTCCTAACCAATATTCCGTCCAAAATCGGTTAACAGTTATCATATAATTACAACACATATAAGGGAAGTGGGAAGAGGTGCCGACATACTGACAGAGCCACATCACTTCACAATATAGTCTTCTGGTTAACCTATTCTAAAGCACATACCAAGAATCTAACGATTCGTGATATGTGTTGTATCTGATGTATGCTTTTGTTGTACCTGTTCAGGTGGCAACTTGGATGGCATGACCACACGGCCCCTATTACCAGCATAAGCGGTATTAGATAAAAATCTAGAGAGCTATGATGAAAAATGCTCTGACAACTCGTATATTGGTAATTGGTGAGCTATGTCGCTGTGACAACTCGTACACTGGGGATTGGTGAGCTGTATCGTCGTCAGATGAAAATGACGGCAGTTAAAGGTTATACAAAATGATCTCAAAATCTGCTACTTTTTTGTGCTAAATTGTTGTTGAGGTTATTATATAGACTTGTTTTACATTTTTGTATGTTTTCAAACTGCCCAAGTTTGGAAATAGCAGCAGTAAAGTGCGACAATTTCATGCCCCTTTCAAAACGGCGAAAGCTGTGACCGCTTGACCTGTGACATCACAACCTGATTACGATCTCCCTCAAATGCCTGTTGTGACGTCAAAATGTCAGCGACATCACGCTAGAACTCCCACAATTGGGTGAATCTTTCGTAACAACGCCCGACGTCATAGACTATGACGTTTAGGGCGCAATCGTAATCAGGTTGTGACGTCATGTACCAGAGGTCACGGCTCCAATACGTTTCCCCCACATGTGTGCTATTCGTGTCCTAAAACCCCTTCGACGACATTATTCGAGAAAAAAATACTAATTTGTTGTTTGGAACACTATTGGGTATGTTTTAATGCAAAGTAGTATAGAGTCATTTGGTATAACCTTTAACACAAAAGTGATAGCGCCAACATACTCTTTGTCTACCTTTCGAAGATATTTTTAGAGAGCTTTAGAAAGTTGAACTTTAGGAAGCTTTATGTTGGCGGCATTTAACACAACACTGATAGCGACAACATACGTGCAGGTATGCGTAATATACTATTAGCTATAAACCAAATCTAGTGTATTTATAATTCATCCGTGTTAAAGAATAGTTCTCGTGGATAATGGATTACGTTTAAGAACATCGTCTTGTCTCGCTTTAATAATTGAAAACTGTTGACCGCTTCTCTCTAGCCGTTTGGAGAATGTATCATACGAAGTTTAGTACCTGTTACAACAATTTTAACTGTTTTGTATATTCTATATAGAGTGCTTTCTTGGAATCAGTGAAACCCGCTTAAATCTGTTTTAATGCGAAAGAGATAGGAGTTAATAACAGATTTCAATATGAATATATTATTAAATTATATTTCTCTTTTAGTTGAACCGTTTAATAAGGATTTTTGTGAATATTTTTGCCCCAGCTACTACCAAGTGTTATGCCTCAGTAATTACCGGGATCCCATTTTACACCCATTTGTAAGAAGTAGAATGATGGTTCAACTTGCCCATATCTTTGGGCACCACCGCTGAAAATACAAGATTGAATAGCTTTAATGAATCACCGCTATTGAGTAGCTTTAGGAAACGGTCGTCGAAAGGTATGTTATTTCAAGACTTATTTCAGATGACTCAGGGGAAGGGAAATACGGTCAGTGGCAATTTGGTTAAAGTTATGTTCTGCAAATGTTTATCTCGACTGGATGAACTGATATTATAAAGAGAAAGTTGTTTAATTATGCGCTAATGGTCTGTCTGACTGTTTTAAATGGTATCGTTCCTGTGCCCAAGTTGAATATTGCTTAACCGAATCAAGTACGGCGTATCACATTGGGCATAACGGTTCTCGTGAGATCACCGAAGTTAAGCAACTTTCAATGGGTGACCGGGTGCTGTACTGGTTGGACTGATCAGTGTCCATTATAATAGGAACTGTGGACACTCGTCTTCTGGTACATGTAGGCACCTTTGTGATATGACTGAAAAAATTATGCAATCGGCGTTAAATCCTACTCACACACTCACTCGAACCCAGACGACATAGCCTGTCTTTTCAACGAGACTAGCAAAATTTCAAAGAGCTGGTTTGGGTTAAAACGTCTAGAATGGATTATCTTGTACAATCAATAGGCTTGTCTTTCGAACAGATTATATGTATGCGTTCATATTCAAATGTACATATGTCATCAAATCTGAATGTGTCTCATTCCATTGTAGTTTTGCTGTTTTCTGGATTACGAATCCATTGACGTATCTGCGAAATAACGTAGCAGCCGGATCGGAAGTAAGAAACGATTCAGTACTGTAATGATGATAGACATTTCTCATTTTCCTAGAATATGGAATGATTGCTAGTTCATACATATATTCAGCTGATTATTAGCAGACACAGTTTGGCAAATCGTAACTTCGTGAAATCCATTTCATATTTCTACGCATACATTATATATAGAATAGCAGATCAAATAGAACAACGAAAAAATAATTGGTGTTTATAGATTTTTTTATTTAAGATTAAACTTTATTAAATTTTGCACTTGAATTCGTTTTTTGTGCTTGATAATGTCAGAGCCCCATTCCTTGTTGTTATTCAGCACATTGGAATATGGTACATTTATCCCGAAGAGCCCTTGTTTCAGTCAAAGGGGAGAGGCTGGTTTGCAAAAGATGAGGCCAGACGCACACGTATTCTAGAGTTTACTAACAATGTGGCTCATTCATCCAAAGTGGTAAGCCCTTGAAGCTATCCAAGCTGGCATTTGGGTAGTTTTTGTTCAGATTACACAGCCAGAAAAACGCTGTTGGGCCAACACCATTTTTTAGTGTTGAGGCCAGTTCAACACCAATAAGTGGTGTTGAGAAACGGTGTTGATATAATTCAACAAAATGTGGTGTTGAGGCCAGTTCAACACCAAAAAACGGTGTTGAGGAAATGGTGTTGACCCAATCCAACACTGAAAAATGGTGTCGAGACCAGTTCAACACCAAAAAACGGTGTTAAAAGAATGGTGTTGAAAATCTAACGCTGAAAAATGGTGTTGAGACCAGTTCAACACAAAAAAACAGTGTTAAGAAAAGGGGGCGATTTTCACCGTTAATTCGGATTTCCGCCCCCTTTGAGGTTGGTAATCGTTTGCAATCGATAAAATATTATTAATAATGTGACATTTAACAGCTCAAAGAATCAATTGCGTGATAAAGACTCCAGAAAAGAGTAATAAACAGCTATAAATACAACAGTGGCTTAACTCAGCTGCCAGATTTCTGGGGTGACGCCGTTATTGTCGGAATATAGCACATACCAGTACGTGAGTTCTATTGATATCTCCACATGTTAATCTGTATAATTAACAGCTTTATAAAAGCAGAAGAAAAAAAAATTATTAAACAAATTATCCGTAAAGGGCTATATGCTGACAATAACGCTAAAACAAGTATATATCTGCGTTATTTACTGACAATACCTCTTGGAAAAGATCTGACTGTGATGACAACTTTGAGCGATATGATGACTACACAAATGCTCAATACAACCACCGTGACGATGAGGACTATAATTGGAACTGGGACTAGGTACCAGCACCGTAACAATCTGAAAAGTGTGCTCAAGTATTATAAATCACTCGCTTCAGTGTTTACCGCAAGTTTCTCCATAGACTTACCTGTTAGTATTATCACTCTGGTATCCCAGTGTTTTAAGTTATCACGAAGAAGAAATACACCTACATGCTGACCATAAATTAACAAGATTAACTATAATGAATGTCAGAGTAAATTAATTCTATATGTGTACTACAATTGAATTTATATTATTGTGATCAGTGATGTTTTAATCTGAATCCAATTACTGGTAATACAGATTGATCAATAGGAATTATTGAAATGCATCTTGAGAGGTTATGAAGTACATGTGCATGCTTGATCTGAGTACTTTTTAAACTATATGCATGATTTTTAGACATGATTAAATCACAAAAGCTTAAATACAGTAATTCTAAGTTATAATAATTGCGGTAATTAATTGTCTAAAGATCATGGACTATTATTCTAGTGATTATGATGATTATGGAACCATTCAATAGAGAAATGTACATGTGTGATAACATTAATTTATGTGCAAGTAATCGATTTAATCAAAATAATTGAATGATGCACATGTATTGTGTTACTTGAATTAATGAATCCAAGTGATGCAGATTGATTAATAGGAATCATTGAAATGCAGTTTGACAGGCTATGAAGCTCATGTACGGAACCATTCAATACAGAAATGTACGTGTGTGATATTAATTTATGTGCAAGTATAAATCAATTTAATTTAATGGTGCACATGTATGTTACCATACTTGAATTATTTTCTAGTCCAACTGAACCATCTATATACACGAAATGACTTGTGATGGTGTATTTTATACAATGGAATCTGATAGCATTAGTAACATGTAAGTGCTGTCAGTTTATTGTCAATGTCTTAAAAGTAGATGAATCCTACATTTTTCCATTGTCTGTGACATGAGTTTTCAAACATATGGGTTATATATTTAGATACAAATTATTGCGTACATAGTTATAGAAGCCTTATCCTTACTCGGTCCATCTCTTTTCCACTGGCTACCTCATCCGTATATGTGGAATTTGAATGTCTCTTAAAAACTCGCTCCGTATCGGAGTCAGGAATATTAATGGCATGATCCAAAAATTACACGGAATTCGGCAAAACAAGCTGCATAGCAAAACCATTGCTGATATTTGTAAATCTTTGGACATCTTTGGCATAACTGAAACTCATACAATAAATGATGCAGATATAACAGTCCCTGGTTTCACTCTTAGACAGGTAAAGCATCGGCCAAAACACTGGAATGCTAGAAGAGCCTCTGATGGAGTGGCCTTATTGGTTCGTGACGGGATAACACAAGGTGTGAGTCCCATTTCGAACACTTCTTGTGAATCTGCTATTTGGGTGAGATTATGTAGGAAGTTTTTCCACATCCAAAGGGACATGTATGTCTGTGTGTGCTACATTCCACCTGATAATTTCACTTATGGTAGAGAATACAGTGTTGAACATATGGACAGGTTGGAAGAGGATATGGCTCTGTTTATAGTGAGGTGGCTTAGCAAAATGATCGTGACACGCTGGACCAAAGCACCAAACTTGGCACATCCATCCCCTGAGGCATACAAAACAATATCAGAAGGGGTGCCCATCACTTTGGATCATGTGACGCCCTCTGGCCCCCAAAAGGGCATTTAACCCTATCTGGCCTGGGCTTTTTGGGACCTGTCATGGCCTGGAGGCCATTCTCTTACTCCTTGAGTTATATGTAAGAGGCTGAAACTTACCACAATATACCCCTGGGTCAAGCTCTACCAGAAAATGTAAAAAAAAATCCAAGATGGCCGCTCTGATGACGTCATTTTTCAAAAACCGCATTTTTTGGTTGACTTTCCGGTCAGATTTTCCGAATTTTTTATTTATGCAATTTCTCCGCAAAAACTGCATGATAAATTAGTAAATATTAATGTGATGTGAAATAAAATAGTTTTCGCCCATTTTTCATCGCGGAAAAGCAGAAATTTTGAAGGAATATGACAAAAACATCAATGTTCTGGTACCCCACGTGGCCGCCATCTTGAATTTACCCATGATCCCCTGCTCGGGGGGTTATGCAAATGGGCTCCAAATGACCACAATATGATAAACTATAAATTCACGGGGTTTCAGCTCTGCTTTTTGTCGTTCCGGAGATAGCGCAGAAAGTTTGATGGGGGGGGGCATAATGCCCCCCCCCTCCAGGCCAGGTAGGGTTAAGGGGAAATATTACCAATTAAAAAATAGATAGCTTACCAATATCTTCATTATTTTTATTATCCTTGAGGCTAGGAAGCTAAAACTTGCCACACTATATCTAGGGTTCCAGTGCTACCAGAAAATGTAACAAAATTCAAGATGGTTTCTATGATGATGTCACGATGACGTCATTTTATAAAAATAAGCCATTTTTCTGATTTTTCGAATCCATGTTTCAAACTTTTTACTTGTGCAATTTTCTTTGCCTAAATTACCTTGCGAATTAGTAATTAATCATCTGATGTGATTTAATATATTATTGGATAGTTTTACGTAGAATAATACACCAATTTTGAGGAAAATACTCCAAAAACAAAATTTTCGAGGTACACTACCGTTTCGTCAAATCTGAATTTACCCATGATGCTCTTTTCCGAGAATAAAATGCCCCTAATTTGATTTGTTATAAAGACACAAAGTGCTAGCTTTAAACAGTTGCGAGCCCCAGAGAAAAGTTCATTGGGAAAAGGGAGGGGGGGAATGGATCTGAATCCACTAAACACAATTGATCCTCCCCTTTCAGTATCATTTTTCTTACAGTGTACACGCACAACCGGTATATAATTAGAGTAATGCACGGGTGCTGAACCATGCACATATATATGTAATGGTCTTGGCACCCAGTGGAATATATTAGATCTAGTTTTAGACAAAAAAAATCAGCCATTCATCTCTCAAACTTGAAAGTAGAAAGATTGAAATTGGAGCGATAAGCAAGCGGTGGGAGAAATTGACGACGTCTGGCGACTAAAAAGCAACCATATGACTCATATCAACAGGAAAGCTTCCCTCAGCACCAAACATGCAGTCCCGAGAATACGGTGGATTCTCGGATGTAGCCTTAGTATCTCAGCCGCGCATTTATTGTAGCGGTTCATGTGGAGATTATGAAATATCCACACGGCCCCTAGCACCGGCTTAAGTGGAATTAGATACGCTAGCTCGGGTGCTGTGATGACAGATCAGATCAAACAATTAACGCATCGAATGTTAATGGGTGAGCGTTGAGGACGTCTGATAGAGTAAACGCTTCAACATGGGGTAAACCTGGTAAATGCAAGAATAACCCAGAATCAAAGTACTTAAAGTACTGATGTCGGGTTTAGTTGCATCAGAGGGGTTTATTAGTCCCATATTTGTGATCATTTAAGGGAGGAAAGGTGGTGTTCGCTTTACATAAGGAACCTTCCTCCAGCTGTTCGGCCAAACTTTCACTTTTATCAAAATGATATGAAATGGACCATTTTGTACAGCCTATACATGCTGAATTACAAGACACGAAATAATGAAGGGCTGCAGATGCACGAAAACGGATTGATGGCGCACCATAGGTTCATTGGCTTATTTTCGTATTTTTATGCACTTTTCGGTGCAGATTTTCTTTTTGTTACAAAAATAGGACACCTTTATCCAAAACCAATTTGAGCAACAAATAATTCTGAAATATTCAGTCTAAATAAGCTGTGTGTATCAAAACTGCATTGAAGACGATTCCCTATATCTAAAGCTATAACACCACCTTTGTGATCTCACAACAAATGTTCCACGGATCGGTTGTCGATGGACCATGAAGAATGGCGTGACCGCAATATAGAAGGTTTTTGTGGATACATCTCTATATAGGATGTGTATGCACATTTTTATCTAGAGCATAAAACTTCGACTTTTGTAAAATGTGGATACGCATCCTATATAAGAGATGTATCCACATTGTATCCACATATATATATAATTTCCATACTTATTTAATCTGTGAGAAAATGAATCTACTAAAAGTACATCCAGACAAGAAAATCTTCAGACGTCGCAATCTCCGACAAGTTCAGAAAATTCGCTATTCCCCTACTCCACGATCATTTTTCTAACAACTCTTGACTATAAAACAAGATACTGTCATACTCCTAGTGTTATTTTAAATGCTAAATAATCACGGTTTTACAGAAATGCCTTTAAATTCATATGGATTGGAAAGAAAAACTATAAATCTTGAAAACGAGCCGATCTTATTTAGTTTCATTCAATTCGTATGTCGTGTAAACAGTTTACTGATTGGTTGAATAACGTGTGGGCGGAGCCAATATGTACTGTTCAGCCAATCAAATTCACGATTACTTGTACTCTGGGAAATTCAGACTTGGGATGAAAGTTCAGCGTTGACGGGATCGAAATATCGTATCTCTTTCTCATCCATACCAGCAAAAGGAAAACACCCCAGGTTTTTATTCTTTGTAACCATAATCAGATATGTAAAAGAGTTTTGTACAAAAGTGGCAGTCGTTCCTATTTCGTTTTGTTGAAGAAGATCGACGGAGAAGACACGTCAGACACTTGAAAAAAATAACGAAATCTGTCCCAAAAACTTTCGCCAAAATTTCTGCCAGAGTTTTGTCGCAATTTTATTCAGTTCTCATGCTGATAATTGATCAAGTAAGGTGGAAGTAAACATGTGGATACATCACCAAAAAATCATGTGTATCCACAATTTGGAAATTTCATGTTTTCGGTGATTTTAAAATGTGGATACGCATACATAATTATCACGTTCAATGCACAAGCTACCATGCATTGCACATGTGTATATGACTGTCAGACAGAAGTACGGTATTTTTTATGAATGCTGTAAGGGGCATCAAATGAGAACAGTCTCCGGGCAGGAGATCAAAACTACACATGTGCAGAAGAAAAAAGAAAAACTGAAGAGTGATACTAATGTAGGGTTTACCCTTGGTAAACCCGACAAAAACTATCCTGGCCAGCCTTGAGTATGTCCAGCTTTTCCCCCCATTTTACTAGACGGAAAGCTGAATCACAGTTTTACATGAAAATAGGGGCGATTGTTTCCTTTTACACAGGCGATTATGTAAACTTAATTGGTTTAGGTGGTTTCAGCCACCCCACTCCTTCTAAGAGAATTTTTCCCTGGTGATCCAAAATGAATAAACGTTGAGAGCTGTAACTTAGCGCAGTTATATGATATTGAAGTTATTTTGAGCCTGCAGCATAATACTCGAAGCAGAGCATCATGAGTAAATTGAAAGTGGATGATATTAGGGTGTAACTGGAAAGTTCTGTTTTCCTCGTATTCCTTCAAAATTAACCCTACCTGGCCTGGGCCCCCCACCAAATATTCTGCGCTATCTCCGGAACGACAAAAAAATGGAGAACTGAAACTCCAGGACTTCATCGTTTATCATATTCGGGTCATTTTGAGCCTATATACATGACCCCCCGAGCAGAGTATCATGGGTAAATTCAAGATGGCGGCCACGTGGGGTACCAGACAATTGATGTTTTTGTCATATTTCTTCAAAATTTCTGCTTTTTCGCGATGAAAAGTGGACAAAAACTATTTTATTTCACATCACAATAATATTTACTAATTTATCACGCAGTTTTTGCGGAGAAATTGCATAAATAAAAAAAATCGAAAAATATGACCGAAAAATCGTCAGGAAAATGGCTTATTTTTGGAAAATGTCATCATGGCGGCCATCTTGGATTTTGTGACATTTTCGGGTAGGGCTTGAACCAGTGATACAGTGTGGCAAGTTTCAGCTTCCCAGCCTTAAGGATAATAAAAATAACGAAGCTGTTGGGAGGCTAACTATTCTTTGAATAGCAATATTGCCCCTCAGATGCCCTTTTGGGGACCAGAGGGCATCATAGAGCCCAGAGCAACGGGCACCCCTTCTGATATTGTTCTATATGTCTCAAGTGATGGGTGTGCCAAGTTTGGTGCTTTGATCCAGCGTGTCACTATCTGTCCAAAATATGGCCCTAAGCTACCTCACTATTAGCGGCAGGGGAGATGTAATGTTATTGGGTGATCTCAATGCTCGTACTGGTACATTACATGATTTTGCGTCTGATGATGAGGTTGACCATGTACCTGTGTCTGATGATGAGGTTGACCATGCACCTGTCTTTGATGATGAGGTTGACCATGTACCTGTGCCTGATTATTATGTATGTGACTCTGCTACTAATAGGAATTCTAAGGACAATGTTATTATGTGTATGGGAAGAAAACTAATTGACATCTGTAAATCACAGCAATGTAGGATCTTAAACGGTCGCACACTTGGTGATCTATATGGAGACTCCACTTGTATTAAGGAATTAGGTGACAGTGTAGTCGATTACATTATTGTCAATAACGAATTCAGACAACATGTCTTAGAAATGGAAATACACCCCCTAACTTGCATTTCTGATCATAAACCCGTATCTGTTAAAATGAAGGTTGGGCTAGAGAGCGTAAAGTCACTCAAAATGCCCCCTTTAGAATCTAACCATCACCCCCTTCCTCCCAAATATATTTGGGCCAAGGTTGCAAGTGCAAGCTTTATTGCAAGCTTACAGTCACAACAAATCCAAGATATAACTGACAAGATATCCCAACCAGAATCCGATGTGGATTCTTGTGCTTGTATGGTAGCAGACATGCTTACTAAGGCAGCTGATAATAGTATGCAGAAAATCCATAAATCCATTGCACGATCGGGTCCAGCGGTTAAAACAGTCAACAATAAACCTTGGTATGACCGGGATTGTAAATCGCTACACAAAGAGCTACTGAGATGCAAGAATGCATATAACCGAAACAACTCCGATCCCGATTTGAAGTCAAACTTCTTTATAAAACATAGAGAATATAGAGCTAAGACAAGAAAATGTAAATCAATTCATCGCCTTAACCTGTTAAAAGAGCTGAACACTGCAGCCGAAAATGACCCATCATCCTGCTGGGACACACTAAAAAAACTGAAGCAGGATACCCAAAATAGTCCTGCAGGTAAAATTGACATTAATACATGGTACGAGCATTATAAATCCTTACATAGTTCCAAGTCAGCACGTATATCTCCTTCCATGGAAGCAAAAGTTAGAGAAGATTTGAACAGTATGGAGAAAGAAAATGCCTCATCTCTCTTGCTGAATTCACCCATTCAAGACAATGAAGTTTTGGAAGCAGCGAATTTTCTGAAAAATGGTAAATCTTGTGGTGCTGATTCTATAAATAACGAAATGATTAAAACTGCATATCCATGTATAAAAGATATAATCTTGGTGCTTTTTAACAAAATTTTAGCTTCCAGCCATTGTCCAAAGACCTGGACAACTGGTTTGATTGTTCCGATTCATAAGAATGAAGCCCACTGGATGCTAATAATTACCGCGGCATTACGCTGAACAGTTGTATGGCTAAACTTTTCTGTACAGTCCTTAATGCTAGACTAATTAAGTTCGCAGAGGAAAATGGTCTAGTATCCAAATCGCAGTTAGGATTTAAGAAAGGTTGTAGAACTACAGATCATATCTTTGTTATGAAAACCTTAATGGATAAATATGCAGGTAAAAAAGATAAACTGTATGCCTGCTTCGTAGATTTTAATAAAGCGTTTGACTCCGTTTGGCATGATGCTCTCTTCTTGAAGCTCCAAAAGGCCGGTATAACAGGTAACATATATAATATAGTGAAAGACATGTATTCACAAAGCCATTCTATGGTCAAGTCGGCTACATGCCTAAGCGATAGTTTCCCAATTAAGAGGGGTGTCCATCAAGGAAATGTATTAAGCCCGATCTTGTTTAATATATACATTAATGATCTCTTGACTGAAGTCAATACAAACGGGTCACCAACACTATGGAATGAGTCTGTACATTGCTTAGCATATGCCGATGATATTGTCCTCCTATCATTGGATAAAGATGACCTACAAGCAAAGCTTGACCAATTGGGGTCTTATATTAATAAATGGGACTTGAGCATTAATGCTAAGAAAACCAAAATAATGTCTTTTGGTGGAAACAAAACAATTAGTCATCAGTTTTTTTATAAATGGAGAATCTCTAGAATGTGTTAGTAAATATAAATATTTAGGGGTCCTTCTGCATAGTAATGGTTATTTCAACCAAGCAATTTCTAATCTGTCTGCTACAGCCAAGAAGGCTATTTTTGCCTTAAGGAATACAGTTAACCCTAAGGAATTAACTTGTGAACTGTCAAGCAAACTTTTCAATTCGATTATTCAGCCAATTCTATTATATGGGGCTGAAGTTTGGGTAGGCTATACTGATAGGGCTATGCCCACCACATCTGCCTTATTTAAGGATAATGAAGCCAAAAGTGTCCATCTCAGATATTTTAAACAAGTACTTGGTGTACACTCAAAAATTGTTAACATGGCTGTGCTAGGAGAGCTGGGTAGATCACCAATTAAGGTAGGAGCTATTGTCAATAGTATTAATTTCTTTATGCATATTGTATCGTCCAACTATACATCATTGGTGTATAAAGCCTACTTGGAGCAAGTTGATGCAGATAGAAAGTCCAACTGCTCCAACTGGGTTAGTTTTATCAAGAGAACACTCTCTGACACTGGTTGTCTGTATATCTGGGAGAATCAAGGCTGCTGTTTCCCTAGATCAGCTTTGCGATTTATTAAAAAGAAATTTGTATCCATATTTGCCGAGGGGTGGAAAGAGCAAATTGCAAAATTCAGTAAGTTGCAATCCTACTGTCTATTTAAAAAAGAATTATAAGCAGAATATGCCATCTTTTCAATACCTAATAGACATCACCGTTTGGCACTAACTCGTTTCAGAGTGAATGCACATAAGCTACAAATTGAAAAGGGAAGGTACAATAATACCCCGCCGGAACAACGGCTATGTGCCACTTGTCAGGTAGTTGCATGAAGATGAAACACACTTCCTACTCAAATGTTCTCGTTTTAAGATACAGAGAGTAGCCCTGTTTGACAGCATTGCCAATATGATCCCTGATGTAGTGGACAATACAAATGATATGTTTATTTGGTTGATGTCTGCGATTTCGCAACCCATTGTAACTGCTGTAGCAAAATTTATTTATGAATGCTTCTCAATTATGACGTAATGAGTCTATGGGGTGTTAGGCCTAATACATCTCTTCTGTCGACTAAACATGGCCATATGCCTACTACTACGAAATGTTAGAGTACTGGTCTAGTATAACCGTACAAATCTTCTGCATTTGTATCTATGTTTTAAAATGTAACTGTAGAGATTTGCAATATGTGTACTTGTGTCTTACGTATATGTTTGTATTGTATTGCTTTTAGCCCTCGGGCATAAATACGCAAATAAATTATCTACCTGAATTATCTTCAATCTGTATAATTAACAGCCTTATGAAAACAGAAGGGGGAAAAAAGTAAAACAGATTATCCGTGCTATATGCTGACAATAACGGTGTTTACCGCTGTGTTAACCCCAGGATTCTGACGGCTGGGTAAGCGCCCTGTAGCTCGCTGTCGTAGGTTTGTTCATGGACACTATACTTTATTATAGGGTCTCTGGTTTGTTTAAAGCTGAATTGGTTTGAAAAATTACTTTATACCAAGCAAGTAGACAAAGAAGTTGGAATTTTCCAGTCATAATTGCCGTATACGTATAGAGTAAACTTACTTGTACGTATTTTGCCGGTTTATTGCGACGCACAGTGCGCTTTACTGCCAGCTTTTCAACTTTTCATTGGAAAAAGAAACACAAATTTGCAAATGACGGACGAATTTTACGATTCTCTGTCTAGTGCTTCCGCCGAGGTCCGCGCGCCCCGCATCTATCCTTATATAAGACAATGCTGGGCTGGCTGGCCCAGAGTATTCCAAAACCAGCATAGCTAGCAGTTATAACGTCGGACAAAGGAAAGACACAAATCTCATGGTCTATAAAGCGTATGTTGATTTCCCACACCTAAGCGCTGCGTTGATCAGTTCGTTCACATATAAAGTGAATATTAAACGAAAAGACCTATCCGGCGTTGAATGGTTCTGCTCACCTATAAAGTGAATACTGAACGAAATCACCTAGACGGTGCATGCCCACCTACCATAAATTGGTGCAGGCTCTGACAATATACAGATGCATTCAACTTTAATATATGGAATGAAACACCTATGCCGTACGTGCCCACCTACCATAAATTGGTGCAGGCTTTATTAATATGCAGATGTTAACTAAGTGTTAACTAACATCAGCTCAACACCAATTAACAGTGTTAACTCACACCAATAAATGGTGTTGAAGCTGGCTCAACACCATTTTTCAGTGTTGACTGACAAGTGCTGATGCTGGCTCAACACCAATTAACAGTGTTAACTAACACCAATAAATGGTGTTGAAACCGGCTCAACACCATTTTTTAGTGTTGACCGACGAGTGCGGATGCTGACTCAACACCGAATAACGGTGTTAACTAACACCAAATAACGGTGTTAACTAACACCAATAAATGGTGTTGGGGCAATATGGTGTAGGGCGTAACTCAACACTGTTTTTTGCTGTTGAAGTCAACACCAATTTTTAGTGTTAATTAACACCATTTTTCTGACTGTGTACACGTACATTAATCTCAGAAGAGCGAAATACGAACAAAAATTACTCTGCTTCAGAGCAATTGCGAGGTTTGTGAACAATAGCGATATGCTACTTACAAAATTGCCATGTGGACAGAAAAAATGCGTTCACAGATGAAATATGGCAAAGTTGTAATAATTTCTCCCATAGAGGGCAAAATTGATTTCAGATGAGATATGTTAAATATTTGAAAGACGAATCTCAATGGTTGAATTCTTTGACAGATCAAAAAAGGTATGTGTTTTTCTTGAAACTTTTCATACAAAGTACTTTGATTTACCACAAACCCCATCATCTACAACCGACTGTACGTTGTTGTTACGGAGTCGACACCGTTAAAGGCATGAAAATAGGATATTGAACGGACAATCAATGCATCGTTATCGCTTTGTTTGCTTGGGAAATTCTTCCCACAACCTTTACAACCTGCAAATATTGATCCCTTCCAATATTAAACTAGAAGTATCGTCGCTTTCTTGGAACATTCCATGTGGACCCAGTTGATAAATGATCATGTTTAGTGTAAAAATATTAGGAGGGACAACTTGGCACCCTTGGGTAATAAAGGCGCTATCCCAGAGAGAAATACCCAAGGGAGCCAAAGTGACACTCGTAGCATTTTGCTGGTACATGTGGGTCTAACTATCATTTTGAGCACAAACATGGCATTTGTATGCAACTTCCGCTCCCTACCAGTCGTGTTCGGCTACCCCACTGGGTTAACTAAGTACTGCATTGGCGTTAAGCGGTATCTGTTATACCTTTTTATTTGGATAGTCAGATGTTTAGATTAGTGCTCCTATTGCTATACTGTAGATGGGTCTACTTGTTGACTGTCTGCTGACCGAGGACGAAGTAGTCATTCCGGCCAACAACTATGAGGCTCGGGAAAATCCACTAGATGATAATTCGCCTTTCGTTGAAGTCAATTTCCATCGTGGTACATGTGAGTATAAAATGTGAATATTTAATACACCACCTGGTTACCGTCCCATTGTGAATAATGTTTCATGATATTATGTGAATCAAACCGAGAAATGACACCATTTTTCTCCTTTGCGTTTCAGTTTACAAGAACAGGAGAGAAAACGCCTGGATCCGAGGAATATGGATGACAGTTTCTCAATCTGGGTGAGCAAAACGATAGATCTTGATAATTTATATTACCAGTTAGTTTGATAACAGGGCTTGCCTCTGGCGTTCATCTGTATCTGGCTGGAGAATGAAAGGGGGGTATTTGCTAACGGGGCTTGCCTGAACTAAATGGCCGGAGCACCGAATGGCATTATATCCTTCCTGCACATGAGTGTCTGACAATGGCGTATTGGTTGTTACTCACTTACGCATGAAAACATCGGTAGAACCTTTTGAATTTGAATTTAGAAGCTATGAAAAGCAAATATTCTTATGGTTGAATAACAATTTAAACTCTGAACTTTCAACAGGAATCCAGGTTAATGCACGAGTCCATGCCGAGAACTGTATTAAATGACCACATATTGGCGAGTAAAAAATCATAAAATGGTCCGAGAGGTGTCGAAACCACGTAGTCTGTTACCACAACCACCTGAACTGACGATCTACTAATGTCCTTGTAATAATATGCTCATACATGAAATGGCGTTAACTTGGAGAAAATCATATCCAAAACCGTTAACGTGGAGAACATCATATCTAAAAGGTATAAGGCTAGGTTTTTGAAATTCAATGTTCAGCCCTAAGTTCGATTTTTTGCGCATAATCACGAACTATTTAGAGGCAGCCTCCGTTTCACAGTGGGATTTCGCATATTTTTTTCTGGAGCCTGTCAGCAAAGTCCCATTAAATTTAACATGAAACACTTGAAGAAGACAAGCTGTTTTCTTGAAATAAGTACGAACGGATCGGCGAATCTGGGAAGAGGCAGCGATATGGTACTACGTTAATTCTTCAGGGTGTTTCCGTCATTTATACAGAACTATGATCTATCACTCTAACCTCTCATTTATGTAATTCCAGGAGTTCTGACGCAGCCAAAGGGATCGTATTTGTTGGGTAAGCATCCATATTGTTCATATTTTGCATCAACAATTTACTAGAATAATTATCTAATTTTGATATCTAAAGTACTGTTGCAAAAGTATCATCTTCAGCCCTATAGACACAACTGAACCTTTTCATGTTCTCTTCCACAGTCGAATCAGTTGAGCCTATTACATGTATATCTCGAACATGTCGATTACTTATTTCCAGGGAAGATGGAAATATAAATTATCTCAACACCAGCATTGTGCTAGGGGACTCCCCGAATAAAGGAGAACCAGGAAAGAATGGGGAGGAGGTGTTTGAACGTTCATTGCCTTTTCCGCACACTCCGTAAGTAGTACTAATGGTTTTGTAGACGAGAGGCCGTGCCCTATGCATAAATGCATGCAACTAAACATCTGCCAATAGAGAGGTGTTAATTTCAAAATTCATTATATTTGTCTCTCCCAGTTGGATGGAATTTATCTGCTTGATTTACTCTTGTGTGTCTGGGTGAAGTAAATTTTGACAGGCATCCCTCGTAAAACGGTGCGAACCAGTACCGAATATTTGATCTATATATTTCATTGAACTTCTAAAGATATACCTTCATTGTTATCATTTGAGAGTTTGTTTGCAAATTAATTTGCCTTTCCACCTGTAGTTGTCATTGCTTCTAATATTCAACTTTTAGGGATTATCCACTGATCGGATATGAGCAGTCTGGAACCCCGGTACAGGTGTCTGACACGTGGTTTAAATATTTTGGGACAACACCACAACGAAATGCTGGAGCTATAGGATTCCGGTCAAATTATTCCCATCCCTCATCTCCCATGAATTCACTTCGAAATATTGGTTGGGGTTTCGACGATGGGGTATGTACATTCAACTGTATATAACTAACAGTAAGGTGTCTTCACCAGCATCAAGCGAACAACGATTACATTTTAAAAGCTTATGATAGCAAAATCAGGTGAACAGGGTTTACAATTTTAAAAATTGACAGCAAACGTATCTGCAGATTTATGATTACATACTTAAAAGCTGAGAAAATAGTATCAGCAGAAAAATAGTACATTTCCGAAAGCTGACCACAGCAGTATGAGTAATACATTGATTACAGTTCTTAAATTGATAGCAACCGTATCAGCAGAACAATGACTACATTTCTACAAACTGGCAACTGCAGAATCAACTAAACAGTGATCACAATTGAGAAGCTGACCACACAGCAGCATCAGTAGCAAGAATGATTATATTTCTAAAAGCTAACAACAACAGCAGTATCGATAGAACAATGGTTACATTTCTGAAAGATGACAGCGTCAGTATCAGCGGAGGAATGACTTCACTTCGAAATATTGACTCGGGTGTTTCGACGACGATATCAGTAGCCTAAGGTACCCGTATCGTAATTGAATCCAAAAGCTGATAAAATCAATATCAGCAAAACAATGTTTTCATATCGAAAGATGATGGCAGCATCAAGAGATCAAAAGCTTACATCAGGCCTCCTTTAGGCTGCTGTTTCCCTAGATCAGCTTTGCGATTTATTAAAAAGAAATTTGTATCCATATTTGCCGAGGGGTGGAAAGAGCAACTTGCAAAATTCATTAAGTTGCAATCCTACTGTCTATTTAAAAAAGAATTAAAAGCAGAATATGCCATCTTTTCAATACCTAATAGACACCCTTACAAACATAAACGTGGGGATTGCGTAGGGAAACTGTGGGGTATTGGTGGGCGCGTGGGGTTCGTGTGGGGCGAAGCGTGGTTTGGAACTTTCCTCGTGGGGATAACGTAGGGTTTGTGTGGGGCAGCTGCCCACGGTTATGCAAATTTAGCATAAATATGGGGATTATGTAGGGCTGATGTGGGGATTATGCCGGGTGAATGGGCGAGAATTCAAAGTCCGCGTGGGGATGATGTAGGGCATAACTTTATCTGCTAAATATTCAAAGTGTAACGTGGGGTTGGTGTAGGGAAAATGAACTTCGGAGTTAATCGACTGAGTTGTTTGTAGGGATTAGGTGGGGTGGATTTTTCCAGCGCTCGTAGACAAAGTCCAATGTAGGGAATGTGCCGGGCTGTGCTGAAAGTTTAAGTCCGGCGTGGGGATGATGTAGGGCAAAATGCTCGCCGTTTTCATAGCTTAAGTTAAACGTGGGGATTTTGTTGGGCAAGCATTTTTTCATGCATAGCCTAAGACGATAGTGGGGTTGAAGTGGGGCGATATTTTATTTGCACATATAGTGTGAGATAGATGTGGGGATCATGCAGGCAGACTGTGAACTCTGTTTTCTTAAAACAGTAAAGATTTTGGGCCAGTTTCAGTTCAGTAGCGTCAAAAAGACGGATACGCCAACCCACGCAGTCAGAAAACAGGTGATGGGCCATCACTTTTTTGTGGTGATGGGGTGATGGGGTCTGGTCATCACCCTTTTAGGGTGATGAGAAAAGGTGACGACAAAATACATCACCCTGAAAAGGTGATGAAACCAGGCCATCACCATAAAAGGGTGATGAGATCCAGTCATGATGAACGACGACTGGCCATCCTTGGTCATCACCCTAAGAAGTTGATGAAATCTCATCACCTTTTTAGGGTGATGACAGATGAGTGGTCAGACAAGATCATCACCTTTATAAACAGCTATATCCAAATAAATATTGGTTTCCTAAAATATATTTACCTCTACAAAATTTCTGTAATATATCAGTTTCATTATACTGTAAATTGATATAATTTGTAATTTTACCTGACACACGTAATAGGTATAAAAAGATTATGTTTTCATTACTAATGGAAAATTTATTTACCCCTCACCAGAAAGATAAAGATTTGACTTGGAAAGTCTATGTAATACGCATAGAGTTGTGTTTAGAAATCAAAGAGTTGTCCTTCTGGAAATTATTAATAGAATCTATGGTACCGAGCTGATGCCATCAACCCAGGCATTGCTATTTGGAAACGATGAAAAAAGTACAAAATTAAACATTGAAGCTCAGATATGTTTAGGTGAGTTTATCAAAACGACAATACGATTTGAATAAGAATATAATTATACACAAAACTAACAACAAAGAAAAAGAAAATACCCCTAGCAAATCCTAAGCGACCGATATTAGCATAATAACCACATAAATATCTCTAGTCCCCCCCCCTCCCCCCCCCCCCACCCCAGCAATTAGCTGAATTATGTTTCGATATTGTTCTCTCCGGCCGTCACATGTTGTATTCTATATGTATGTAAGATTGTAATTAATGCTGTGTATTTCAAACTATGTAAAAGTGGGAGACGCAGTAATAAGTCTATCTTAATGCGCTCCAACAATGCACAAAATGCAATAAAGCATCATATAACCCAAGAGTTGTGCCCCCTTTCCTGTAGCTCTTTTGTACCTGTGGGTAAATTTGTTTGCACTCCAGTGAAAGCGGAAGGGCCCAGAATCTGACACCGGGCGATGAAATGCCAAACTTTATCTGTTGTCTTCCGGGCTGCAATGCCGCTGTTAAAAAACGGAACAAAGAGAGGAAATATCCATGGTTGATGTAACTTTTCACCCATTTCCCACCCGAGAGAAAAATGCGTTGCGTCGAAACTGGGTTCAACAGTTCAAATGGTTCGACCAAACAAGTTTACCCGGATTTGCTCCTTAGAAGTTACATTTTGAAGGAGGTGTTGGTCCAACTTCGCATAACCCGGTGCCAACATTATTCCCATGGAAGGTGGACGCCAAGAGACGGTTAGTTTCTTTCCCTGTGCCGTAGACAATGATCATTGTTGTTATATTTAGCTCTATCGCAACTCGGCATGGCTGCACGTTGTTGAACAATCAAAACACTGCGGGCGGTTTGAAGCAAGTTCCCTGCTTGTCAACCACAGTTGCCTGGCCAGTAGGATATTGGATGGTCGATGTCTACGTATAATTATTTCCAATAAATTATGAAAATTAATAAATATTTAAAAAAAAAATTAAATCGATTTTTTTTTAAATATTTTTTCTAAGTGTATTTCTCTTTCATCTTTGGCTCAATTAAAGTCATTCCCTATAATGTCAAGCCGAGTTACTACAGTTTGTAATGATCTACCATACCCTGCCCTCTATGACATAGAATAAAAGAGAAGTTGGGAATAGAACCGCTCAACACGGTCATTTCAAAACATTCTCATAGACTGAGGGCATTAAGGTTAATTTGAAAATATTTAGCAGATGCTCAGAAAACCATGAAGAATAATTTTTTCAATTCATTTTATTATTTTGGCCAGCCATAGCTGCTTCTGTCACAGTATTTCAAGATATTTGAGAACCTCTGTCATCATTCTATGAAACAATCATTTGTAAACATGTACAGCCATAAATGAGACCTGCTACATCAAACCTCTTTTATGGGTTAGAAACACTATATGATTTCCCTTCCTTCCACTGTAACAGTCTCAAACTCAATAACAATTTCAGGTAGAAAATCCTCCCATGTCAAGTTCTTTGAATAATGACATCCATTCATTGCTACATTCATTGCTAATAGTGTGTCTCCCCCCCCCACATTCCCCCCCACAAGTATGTATCCAGCCACACCTGAATCTACATGTATTCTGTGTGTGATGTGCATTCCACCCCCCCCCCTTCAATTGTTTGCCCTTTAACTGACTCTGGCACATGCCGGTAACCCGTGATGTTTGTACTGGTGCTCACCTAACCCTTTTAGCCTGACAGAGTACATGTATATGTAACAAACTAATACTTGTATATTTCACGTTTTATGTCCCATTGCGAAATGGCTACCGTACTCCGACCTTTATGGTGAATACAATTTGTACTATGTATGGTTTTCTTCTACACAACAGTACATGTATACTTGAACAGTTGATAAAATGGTACATTGGCTGCACTTACTTGTTGCAATATACTATTATGACGTGACGTCATAATAAAATGGCTTGTGTTGTGACATCACAATACATGTATAAACTTATGTCGGTTACATGTACACATACATGACATAAGTCAGGCTGCTAATTTACTTCTGTTCATGGATTATACTCTATAATTAGATCCTGGTACATTTCCTCTGCAACATGTACATGTACTTGCATTACATGTATTCATGAATACATGATTACATGTGAAGATAATGGTATTTCTAAATGAGTACCGTTGATTGGTGAAAATCCATGATATGGGAATACTCGATATTTCGGTGAGATTTTAATCGATTTCGATGCCAGATACACCAAACTTCAGAATTTCCTGCTTTATTTGCATAATAGATTAGGAGATATTTGAAAACAACTTTTCTGTTCTATAAGGGTGGAGTACACTGTTTCGTAGAAAAAACGAGGGAGTATCCCAATGTTTATAGAGGTCACGGACTGGAATTCCCTCAAAACTTGATTTTAAAATTGAATATGTCATTTTTTTAGATTATATTGATATAAATTCAGCCTAAATGTTGATAGAAAATCAGAATGGATGAATTAAAATAAAAATTATGAGATTCAGTGATGAATTGGTGATGACATCATGCACTTCGGAACGAGGCTATATTCTGGGCGCCATTTTTGTAACTCTGACAGATGACAGATTACATTAAAATTGAGCTGGCGATCAGCAAGAAATTTCCACTTTTTTTAAAGCTACTGGAGTTAATTGACAGAGTCCTGGTGAATATAAACATCTCATTGGCGCAGTGGATACCTGAGCCGTCAGCTGAAGTTGATGTATTTTGTGAAAAATGAGCCCACATTTCAGTGTTGTTGTTGTTGCTGTAAACAGGTCAGTGTGTAAATTTTTTTTTTCAACACTCAAATCTTTTGGCCTCAAAATATTTCTGAGATACATAGAGTTATTTTGATATATGAAATATGAATAGGCTCTGTGTTTATGGCCTCCTCTGATCAAGACCCCAAAAGTAGGCCTTTTCACAGTCAGCATCCCAAGATATTTCTGTTCAGAGCCACCTCATAAAAGAACGAAAGCCTACCTTTCCAAATGCTATCCGTTTATTACTTCCCAAGTGGACCAGCCGTCGGGATATATGCACTTTGTATATCTAAACCTTCCCTTGAGGAGAGAAATTCATTCTTCGCGCCAAAACACGCGCCAGCTCTCCGGCAAAATACACTTCCGTCAGAATTTTACGAACTGGGCTATACAATATTATCAGCGACGATTGGTTGAAATTATCTCCAAAAGCCAGGGGTAGATAATCCAGTGGGCAGGAGATGACGTTTGGATATAATTTCGACCAATCGTCGCTGATAATATTGTATAGCGCGGTTCTTAAAATTCTGACGGAAGTGTGTTTCGTCGGAGTGCTGGCTAAAAGTTTGAAAAGCCGTGTTTTGGCGCGAAGAATGAATTTCTCTCCTCAAGGGAAGGTTTAGATATACAAAGCGTATATATTCCGAAGGCTGGTCCACTTGGGAAGTAATAAACGGATAGCACTTGGAAAGGTAGGCTTTCGTTCTTTTCTGAGAATGTTTTGAAATGACCGTGTTGAGAGGTTCTATTCCCAACTTCTCTCTTATTCTATGTCATAGAGGGCAGGGTATGGTAGATAATTAAAAACTGTAGTAACTCGGCTTGACATTATAGGGAATGACTTTAATTGAGGCAAAGATGAAAGAGAAATACACTTAGAAAAAATATTTAAAAAAACAAAATCGATTTAATTTTTTTTTTTTAATATTTATTAATTTTCATAATTTATTGGAAATAATTACGTAGACATCGACCATCCAATATCCTACAGGCCAGGCAACTGTGTTGTCAACTGTCATCAATCTGAGGATTTGGGGTGAGGAGGGGCTTGAGTGAATCGACTTCTACACATTATTTTTTTTTAAATAACAGACTTCTATCAACTTCAAGTTAAATATATTTATATATTATAACTTTAGTATTTTTATTTTATTTAAATTTTAAAAAATAATCAGGGGAGCCTGAAAGACATTTTTTTGAATTTTAAAGGGGGTACAAATTAAATTGAATATAAACTAAACTATCTAATGTGATAGTGGCTTGAGACCTTATTTATTATCATTATTTCCAGCTCCACAGCTCAATAAAGGCAGAATATCCAATTCATGTGCCAGTACAGACAAATGAGCAACAACCTATTGACCCAGTGTTGGTAATAAACCCGGAATACTTGTATGTAGTTGGTGAAACAGTCGTCAGTGAAGAGGGTATGGGTATCACAGAAGTGTTGACTAAATGTAAGTATACATAATCAACAGGTTAGTGAAAATCCCTTGATCGGGATATTATCCCTTGATCAGGGTATTATACCTCGATCGAGGTGAAAAATGAAAAATGTGGACATCCACACATACCCTGGACTGCATGGATCTTACGACAACATATTTGGCTTCATTGTTCCATGATTTTCAAAGCAACTTATTTCTCCGTTCATGCGACTAATCATCCAAATTAGCCATTTTAATATTTAAAAAATGAAACATGGCTTCAAATGACATATTCAGGGAAATTTATTATGTAACTAAATAGCATGCTATGAGATAATTCCATGAATTGCATGAATGTAGATGCATTGACTGATGAGTAAATTAGATTAAATGCACAATTTCCTACCATGCACATACATGGCAGGGTCAGAATACCCAGACCAGAGGTCTGTTTTTTATGTGCACATGCTAGCAGATTAGATTATGGGTCTGTCAATTAATCTTGATTTATTAACTACATGTAGGCATTGGCTCTCAAATCCTGCAACTTGCACATGACCTTCCGGACATCGAAGTATGCCATCACATGCCATTTTTATTTACAGAATAAATTTCACCAAATATGTCATTTGAAGCCATCTTTCATTTTTGAAATATTGAAGTGGCTAATTTAAATGATTAGTCGCATAAAACGATGCAATAAATTGATGTGAAAAACATGGAACAATGAAGCCATAGATGTTGTTGAAAGATTCATGCAGTCCGTGGTATGTGTGGATGTCCACATTATCCATAAATATATAAAAACTGAAGTTGACATAGCCCTATACCTCATTCGAGGTATCTATAGGTCTATACCTCGATCAAGGTATTTTCCCCAACCTGATCAACCTGAGTAAGTTTCAAGAGTTATATGCAAAGCTTCCAAACACTTTTTTTTTTATCAGGGACTGTTATCCTACATGTCCAGTGCAATGTATTGCATAAAATGCCCACAGTGATCATACATGGGAGATAATCCAACAATAGGTAGTTGAATGAACATAAGATATTATTTGATACATGATGTATACTGATATGAACTAGTCAAGTTTTGACAAATTATTCCACCTAGTCACAAAACAATTGTAAACTAAGTTGCACATGTTTATGTTATTCGTCCTATCGCTGTACTAGGGCTGAATTTAATCAGATTTTATGGATTATATAGATACAAGCAGGTCTGTTATAACTGTGAGATAAATTTGCAGTGTACATGGAGTTAAATATGTTTAATTTGTCGATTAGTATAATTCAAGGACGATTATAGGTAAATATGCGATATTGCTGTCTCAGACAATCCAGCTTCACAGCGAGCTGTTCCTACCCGTAACTGACTTTCATAAGATTATAACTTCAGGAAATACAGATAAATTGCTATGAATAAAAATTTAAAGAAATAAAATGTATCCTCCAGTAATTATCGGAGGACAGTTAGTTCACAAAATACACTGTACTAAAGTTTAAGAACTTTTTGACATACATAATCAATTTATTAAATAAAATTGGCACCAGACCATGTAGAATTGAATTTTCATCCCAGTTGTGCGGGTCATTAAAAGTTGATGGAACCGCTTATTGGTTATTGTCTTTTCTTGTTCAGCGAGAGTACTCTATTTTGGTAGTATCCCTAACCAGTTCATGCAGTGACAATAATTTGCTACAGAATGTATACTGCCCTGATTGAGTTTTATCTAATTGTGTTTGTATTTCAATGATCTATAGGAACAGGCAAATACTGGACCCCACTCTCATTGTGTGCATTGGTAACAGGATAATGGATTAGATCGGCTTGTGGACCTCATGTGAATACCAGTTATCCTCTCCTACAAGGAAAGGAAGTTACACCTGGAGGTGAGGAAATCTTATTATCACTGCATGTCTGAGAAAAAACTGTGATATCCTGTTCATTTCTAAGAGGTGGTATGTCCCACCAGCTGTGGGGAAAGGGGTGCCAAACCAGTTATTTGTAGCTTATTGTGAAAAAAAAAAAAAAACGTCTAAAGTGATGTCCCCAACAATTTTTTGTTGTTATTTACCTGGCATGTTTCAGGGTCAGCCCCTTGACTTACTGTACATTAGGCTAAGGGGTTAAGAGTTTCAAAGTTGTTTCAAATATATTCTCAGTAACAGATCCATATTGCCTTCTGATGAAATGTTTTATAACACTTTTTATACGCCCGTCAAATTTGACGGGACGTATTATGGTATAGCGTCGTCCGTCCGTCCGTTAACTTTTTCTCGTCAATGCAACTTGTCATAGAGTTTTCAGTGGATTCTTCTGAAATTTGTTACACCTGATCGGTACCATGTGAATATGTGCACAAACTTTTTTCGGCCCAATTCGACGTTTTCTTGAGTTACTCCCCTCGATTTTGGTCTGAAATCCTTGTATTTGGAACCTACTGTCTTCGTCAACACAACTCGTCCCAGAGTTTTCAATGGATACTTCTGAAATTTGGTATGCATGATCGGTACCATGTGTAATTCTGCACGAACTTTTTTCGGCCCGATTCGACGTTTTCTTGAGTTACTCCCCTTGATTTTTGTCGAAAATCCTTGTATTTGGCACCTACTGTCTTCATCAACGCAACTCTTCTCAGAGTTTTCAATGGATTCTTCTGAAATTTGGTACACATGATCGGTACCATGTGTAGATGTGCACATACTTTTTTCGGTCCGATTCAACGTTTTCTTGAGTTACTCCCCTTGATTTTGGTCTGAAATCCTTGTATTTGAAACCTACTGTCTTCGTCAACACAACTCGTCCCAGAGTTTTCAATGGATACTTCTGAAATGTGGTATGCATGATCGGTACCATGTGTAATTGTGCACGAACTTTTTCGGCCCGATTCGATGTTTTCTTGAGTTACTCCCCTTGACTTTGGTCTGAAATCCTTAATTTGGCACCTACTGTCCTCATCAACACAACTCTTCCCAGAGTTTTCAATGGATTCTTCTGAAATTCGGTACACATGATCTGTATCATGTGTAGATGTGCATAAGCTTTTTTCGAACCAATTCAACGCTTTCTTGAGTTATCCGCCCTTGATTTTAGTCCGGAATACTTTTATTTGGCACCTAGTCCTCGTCAACGAAACTCGTCCTGGGGGTTTCATTGCATTCTTTTGAAATTAGGTGCACATGATTGGTGCCAAACTTATTTCGAGTTGATTCAACAGTTTCTTGAGTTACTCCCCTTGATTTTGGTCTGAAATCTTTTATTTGCCACATACTATCCTCGTGAATGCAACTCGTCTCAGACTTTTCGATGGATTCTTTTGAAATTTGGTACATATGGTCGGTATCATGTGTAGATGTGCACAAATGTTTTTGAGCTGAGTCGACGTTTTCTGTATGCTCAACCATATTTGTTTCTTGTATTAATTTATTGTGATAGCTCGGGCATTCAGAATATACTAATCGTTTTTCATTGTTTGACTTCCAGCTTATGTTTGCAGCCAGTTCAAGGGCACACTGTGGTCCAAAGTAAGGAGACGCATCACTCAGAAATGCCATGATGCAGCAAGATCAGGTAGAGTACGCCAGAAAACACCAATGAAGAAGCATGATCTCCACATGTCGGAAGAACTGGTGGACTCTTCTTCAGCTTCACTCTCATCTGCTGTGGATTTGTCATCCTCTGACGATGACAATGACAGTCCCCCAAGGAATGCTAAAGGCCATCCCACAACAGGTGGGAAAAGACCAAGACAGATTTTTTTAAACCTTTGAGGGATGAAAAAAAACATTCTACTTGACACAGACTTTCATTGTGCTTCCTATTTTGTGCTCGGGTGTTTTAAGACATGGTACAATATATATTTTATGCTGTTAAAGAATAAAAGGTGAAATACGCGTGGATTTTGCTTCTGCTGGTGGTTATTTTAAGGGATGGATGATATTGCAGGAGGAATCGGGACAGACTAGACAGTCTGTACAAATGACATGCCCTTTCAAATAGAAGATTCTCCCTCCCCCACACCCCAGAAATTCTGTACAGATGGTGTTTTGTGCACCCTGCCCCGTAATTTCCCCATTTGTGAGGATACTGCAGAGTGCTCTGCCCAATTCATTCCCCACTCCCAAATAACTACCCCGAAAATAACCCATTGTTGGTACATTCGGGGGCGACAACCCCGAGCCATCCCCTAGGGTTACTGTGGAGACGTTGCCATACCTCTTTGTGGGGGTTTCTGCCCCATATTGGAATTACTGCCCCGCAGATTCCCCACGTGGGGATATTGTGGGGTTTTGTCCCATGCTGGAATACTGCCCCGCAGATTCCCCACGTGGGGATGTTGTGGGGTTTTCTGCCCCGCAGATTCACCACGTGGGGATATTGTGGGGTTTTCTCTCCCATATTGGAATTACTGCCCCGCAGATTCCCCACCTGGGATGCTGTGGGGTTTTCTCTCCCATGCTGGAATTACTGCCCCACAGATTCCCCACGTGGGGATGTTGTGGGGTTTTCTGCCCTGCAGATTCCCCACGTGGGGATATTGTGGGGTTTTCTCTCCCATATTGGAATTATTGCCCCGCAGATTCCCCACCTGGGGATGTTGTGGGGTTTTCTGCCCCGCGGATTCCCCACGTGGGGATATTGTGGGGTTTTCTCTCCCATATTGGAATTACTGCCCCGCAGATTCCCCACATGGGGATATTGTGGGGTTTTCTCTCTCATGCTGGAATTACTGCCCCGCAGATTCCCCATGTGGGGATATTGTGGGTTTTTCTGCCCCGCAGATTCCCCATTTGGGAATATTGTGGTTTTCCGTCCCATGCTGGAATTACTGCCCCGCAGATTCCCCACGTGGGGATGTTGTGGGCTTTTCTGCCCCGCAGATTCCCCACGTGGGGATATTGTGGGGTTTTCTGTGCCATGCTTGACTTACTGCAGAAATATTGTGGGTCTATCCCATACCAGATTTAAATATAGTTCTCCGCATCATCCCCACATGTAGGGAACACGTGGGGCTGAGGTTGGGATAGTGCGGGGATTTAATTCAGCTAAGCAGCATTAAGAAACTCCTTTTCCATGACTAAGTCCAATGTGGGGATTTTACCAAATCCCTACGCATTCCCCACATTGGCTGTCCTACACATTCCCCACATGATCCCTACACAGCTTGCCCCACATAAACCCCACCAATTCCCCAGCTTATTGGTTTGTAAGGGCATCACCGTTTGGCATTAACTCGTTTCAGAGTGAGTGCACATAAGCTACAAATTGAAAAGGGAAGGTACAATAATACCCCGCCGGAACAACGGCTATGTGCCACTTGTCAGGTAGTTGAAGATGAAACACACTTCCTACTCAAATGTTCTCGTTTTAAGATACAGAGAGTAGCCCTGTTTGACAGCATTGCCAATATGATCCCTGATGTAGTGGACAATACAAATGATATGTTTATTTGGTTGATGTCTGCGATTTCGCAACCCATTGTAACTGCTGTAGCAAAATTTATTTATGAATGCTTCTCAATTATGACGTAATGAGTCTATGGGGTGTTAGGCCTAATACATCTCTTCTGTCGACAAAACATGGCCATATGCCTACTACTACGAAATGTTAGAGTACTGGTCTAGTATAACTGTACAAATCTTCTGCATTTGTATCTATGTTTTAAAATGTAACTGTAGAGATTTTCAATATGTGTACTTGTGTCTTACGTATATGTTTGTATTGTATTGCTTTTAGCCCTCGGGCATAAATATGCAAATAAATTATCTACCTGAATTATCTTCAATCTGTATAATTAACAGCCTTATGAAAACAGAAGGGGGAAAAAAGTAAAACAGATTATCCGTGCTATATGCTGACAATAACGGTGTTTACCGCTGTGTTAACCCCAGGATTCTGACGGCTGGGTAAGCGCCCTGTAGCTCGCTGTTGTAGGTTTGTTCATGGACACTATACTTTATTATAGGGTCTCTGGTTTGTTTAAAGCTGAATTGGTTTGAAAAATTACTTTATACCAAGCAAGTAGACAAAGAAGTTGGAATTTTCCAGTCATAATTGCCGTATACGTATAGAGTAAACTTACTTGTACGTATTTTGCCGGTTTATTGCGACGCACAGTGCGCTTTACTGCCAGCTTTTCAACTTTTCATTGGAAAAAGAAACACAAATTTGCAAATGACGGACGAATTTTACGATTCTCTGTCTAGTGCTTCCGCCGAGGTCCGCGCGCCCCGCATCTATCCTTATATAAGACAATGCCGGGCTGGCTGGCCCAGAGTATTCCAAAACCAGCATAGCTAACAGTTATAACGTCGGACAAAGGAAAGACACAAATCTCATGGCCTATAAAGCGTATGTTGATTTCCCACACCTAAGCGCTGCGTTGATCAGTTCCTTCACATATAAAGTGAATATTAAACGAAAAGACCTATCCGGCGTTGAATGGTTCTGTTCACCTATAAAGTGAATACTGAACGAAATCACCTAGACGGTGCATGCCCACCTACCATAAATTGGTGCAGGCTCTGACAATATGCAGATGCATTCAACTTTAATATATGGAATGAAACACCTATGCCGTACGTGCCCACCTACCATAAATTGGTGCAGGCTATATTAATATGCAGATGTTAACTAAGTGTTAACTAACACCAGCTCAACACCAATTAACAGTGTTAACTAACACCAATAAATGGTGTTGAAGCTGGCTCAACACCATTTTTTAGTGTTGACTGACAAGTGCTGATGCTGGCTCAACACCAATTAACAGTGTTAACTAACACCAATAAATGGTGTTGAAACCGGCTCAACACCATTTTTTAGTGTTGACCGACGAGTGCGGATGCTGACTCAACACCGAATAACGGTGTTAACTAACACCAAATAGCGGTGTTAACTAACACCAATAAATGGTGTTGGGGCAATATGGTGTAGGGCGTAACTCAACACTGTTTTTTGCTGCTGAAGTCAACACCAATTTTTAGTGTTAATTAACACCATTTTTCTGACTGTGTACACGTACATTAATCTCAGAAGAGCGAAATACGAACAAAAATTACTCTGCTTCAGAGCAATTGCGAGGTTTGTGAACAATAGCGATATGCTACTTACAAAATTGCCATGTGGACAGAAAAAATGCGTTCACAGATGAAATATGGCAAAGTTGTAATAATTTCTCCCATAGAGGGCAAAATTGATTTCAGATGAGATATGTTAAATATTTGAAAGACGAATCTCAATGGTTGAATTCTTTGACAGATCAAAAAAGGTATGTGTTTTTCTTGAAACTTTTCATACAAAGTACTTTGATTTACCACAAACCCCATCATCTACAACCGACTGTACGTTGTTGTTACGGAGTCGACACCGTTAAAGGCATGAAAATAGGATATTGAACGGACAATCAATGCATCGTTATCGCTTTGTTTGCTTGGGAAATTCTTCCCACAACCTTTACAACCTGCAAATATTGATCCCTTCCAATATTAAACTAGAAGTATCGTCGCTTTCTTGGAACATTCCATGTGGACCCAGTTGATAAATGATCATGTTTAGTGTAAAAATATTAGGAGGGACAACTTGGCACCCTTGGGTAATAAAGGCGCTATCCCAGAGAGAAATACCCAAGGGAGCCAAAGTGACACTCGTAGCATTTTGCTGGTACATGTGGGTCTAACTATCATTTTGAGCACAAACATGGCATTTGTATGCAACTTCCGCTCCCTACCAGTCGTGTTCGGCTACCCCACTGGGTTAACTAAGTACTGCATTGGCGTTAAGCGGTATCTGTTATACCTTTTTATTTGGATAGTCAGATGTTTAGATTAGTGCTCCTATTGCTATACTGTAGATGGGTCTACTTGTTGACTGTCTGCTGACCGAGGACGAAGTAGTCATTCCGGCCAACAACTATGAGGCTCGGGAAAATCCACTAGATGAAAATTCGCCTTTCGTTGAAGTAAATTTCCATCGTGGTACATGTGAGTATAAAATGTGAATATTTAATACACCACCTGGTTACCGTCCCATTGTGAATAATGTTTCATGATATTATGTGAATCAAACCGAGAAATGACACCATTTTTCTCCTTTGCGTTTCAGTTTACAAGAACAGGAGAGAAAACGCCTGGATCCGAGGAATATGGATGACAGTTTCTCAATCTGGGTGAGCAAAACGATAGATCTTGATAATTTATATTACCAGTTAGTTTGATAACAGGGCTTGCCTCTGGCGTTCATCTGTATCTGGCTGGAGAATGAAAGGGGGGTATTTGCTAACGGGGCTTGCCTGAACTAAATGGCCGGAGCACCGAATGGCATTATATCCTTCCTGCACATGAGTGTCTGACAATGGCGTATTGGTTGTTACTCACTTACGCATGAAAACATCGGTAGAACCTTTTGAATTTGAATTTAGAAGCTATGAAAAGCAAATATTCTTATGGTTGAATAACAATTTAAACTCTGAACTTTCAACAGGAATCCAGGTTAATGCACGAGTCCATGCCGAGAACTGTATTAAATGACCACATATTGGCGAGTAAAAAATCATAAAATGGTCCGAGAGGTGTCGAAACCACGTAGTCTGTTACCACAACCACCTGAACTGACGATCTACTAATGTCCTTGTAATAATATGCTCATACATGAAATGGCGTTAACTTGGAGAAAATCATATCCAAAACCGTTAACGTGGAGAACATCATATCTAAAAGGTATAAGGCTAGGTTTTTGAAATTCAATGTTCAGCCCTAAGTTCGATTTTTTGCGCATAATCACGAACTATTTAGAGGCAGCCTCCGTTTCACAGTGGGATTTCGCATATTTTTTTCTGGAGCCTGTCAGCAAAGTCCCATTAAATTTAACATGAAACACTTGAAGAAGACAAGCTGTTTTCTTGAAATAAGTACGAACGGATCGGCGAATCTGGGAAGAGGCAGCGATATGGTACTACGTTAATTCTTCAGGGTGTTTCCGTCATTTATACAGAACTATGATCTATCACTCTAACCTCTCATTTATGTAATTCCAGGAGTTCTGACGCAGCCAAAGGGATCGTATTTGTTGGGTAAGCATCCATATTGTTCATATTTTACATCAACAATTTACTAGAATAATTAACTAATTTTGATATCTAAAGTACTGTTGCAAAAGTATCATCTTCAGCCCTATAGACACAACTGAACCTTTTCATGTTCTCTTCCACAGTCGAATCAGTTGAGCCTATTACATGTATATCTCGAACATGTCGATTACTTATTTCCAGGGAAGATGGAAATATAAATTATCTCAACACCAGCATTGTGCTAGGGGACTCCCCGAATAAAGGAGAACCAGGAAAGAATGGGGAGGAGGTGTTTGAACGTTCATTGCCTTTTCCGCACACTCCGTAAGTAGTACTAATGGCTTTGTAGACGAGAGGCCGTGCCCTATGCATAATTGCATGCAACTAAACATCTGCCAATAGAGCGGTGTTAATTTCAAAATTCATTATATTTGTCTCTCCCAGCTGGATGGAATTTATCTGCTTGATTTACTCTTGTGTGTCTGGGTGAAGCAAATTTTGACAGGCATCCCTCGTAAAACGGTGCGAACCAGTACCGAATATTTGATCTATATATTTCATTGAACTTCTAAAGATATACCTTCATTGTTATCATTTCAGAGTTTGTTTGCAAATTAATTTGCCTTTCCACCTGTAGTTGTCATTGCTTCTAATATTCAACTTTTAGGGATTATCCACTGATCGGATATGAGCAGTCTGGAACCCCGGTACAGGTGTCTGACACGTGGTTTAAATATTTTGGGACAACACCACAACGAAATGCTGGAGCTATAGGATTCCGGTCAAATTATTCCCATCCCTCATCTCCCATGAATTCACTTCGAAATATTGGTTGGGGTTTCGACGATGGGGTATGTACATTCAACTGTATATAACTAAGAGTAAGGTGTCTTCAGCAGCATCAAGCGAACAACGATTACATTTTAAAAGCTTATGATAGCAAAATCAGGTGAACAGGGTTTACAATTTTAAAAATTGACAGCAAACGTATCTGCAGATTTATGATTACATACTTAAAAGCTGAGAAAATAGTATCAGCAGAAAAATAGTACATTTCCGAAAGCTGACAACAGCAGTATAAGTAATACATTGATTACAGTTCTTAAATTGATAGCAACCGTATCAGCAGAACAATGACTACATTTCTACAAACTGGCAACTGCAGAATCAACTAAACAGTGATCACAATTGAGAAGCTGATCACACAGCAGCATCAGTAGTAAGAATGGTTATATTTCTAAAAGCTAACAACAACAGCAGTATCGATAGAACAATGGTTACATTTCTGAAAGATGACAGCGTCAGTATCAGCGGAGGAATGACTTCACTTCGAAATAATGACTCGGGTTTCGACGACGATATCAGTAGCCTAAGGTACCCGTATCTTAATTGAATCCAAAAGCTGATAAAATCAATATCAGCAAAACAATGTTTCCATATCGAAAGCTGATGGCAGCATCAAGAGATCAAAAGCTTACATCAGGCCTACAATACTTACATTTTGAAAGCTGACAAGACTATCAACAAAACAATGGATATATTTGTGAAAGCTGATAGCAGTAGTAGCAGTAACACAATGATTGCCTTCTTGAAAGCTGATCAGAGCTGTATCAGCCTCAAATTGGTCATATTTTAGAAAGCCAACACAAGAAGGACCATAGGTACATTTTCAAAATCCGATAGCAGCATCAGCAGAACAATAATTGCATTTTGATTGCTTATAATAGCAGCATCAGAAAAGAAATCGTCATATTATTGAATACAAGCGTCTAGTCCGTCATTCAATATTCAGTCGTCGTCCACCAAAGAATTCTCGCGTCCATAACCCAAATACCTAATCCATATAATAACATTAGCACCAAATGAAAAGGATTAAATCATAGTATACAGGCTATATAGTAACTAGTTCCTACAAGACAGAAGCGGTCAACTGTTTTCAATGGCGCCAGCAAAACATCATGATGTTCCATCTCGCTGATCAGTATTCCTAATCCATATGATATACGTTATATAGTCGTTATCTAGAGTATGATGTATCTTAGTCACGCTTTGATTGTGACTGATCATATGAACACTTTGAGGATCTTGAAATACATAGGTTCAAACGGTCCCTATTACAAGCCACTGGTCAGTCATTCATAATTCAGCCGTCGTCCATTAAAGAATGTCCGCGTCTTTAATCAGAAGACCTATTCCATACTCCATATAACAGTATTAGCACCAAATTCAAAAAGACAATCATAGTACACATAAAATCAGGCTAGTCTCCTGCAAGAGAGAAGCGATCAACAGTTTTCAATGATGCCGGCAAGACATCGTGATGTTCCAAAAATATCAAATCCGTATCGCTGATCAGTATAATCCATAATATTCGTTGTAAAGTCGTCATCTAGGGAATGATATATCTCGGTCACGCTTTCATCGTGGCTGTTCATATGAGCGCCATGAGGATCTTGAAGTACATGGGTTCATACGGCCCCTATCCCCGGGTTAAGCGGAATTAGACACAAGTTACGAAACTTGTTAGTATAGCCCTGTTTTATAAGTTTCTGCAACAATGTTTTGTGACGTTGATTAAAATAGTCACATTTAGCACAGGATCTAGCAAATGCTACCAGGCGAGATATGTATACGCCATATGCAGGTCCCACTGGAATATTATTGTCCAGAAAGGGATAGTTTACGATGTCGAAATTGTAATCATCACTTTTGTCCCACAGAGAAGGCCCGCTTCTTTTTATAGAGATATAGGTCTAAATATGATGTGCCTGTACGGCTATCTGTAGTTTCCTTCAAATACAGTGAAGGTGGATAGATATCCTTCACTCCGAGTTAAACGGAAATAAGCGAGATGAAAGCTGATAACAGCAGTTTTACCAGTACAAAATATTTTTTGACCAGCTGATGAATAAAACTATGATAAGCGCAGTCTTATCAGATCAACAGAACAATGATTACATTTTTGAAAGCTGATAACAGCGGTACAAGGAGAACAATGGTTATATTTGTTGAAAGCTTATAACGCGTATACCCGCAGCATCAGTAGATTATTAGATAAATTTCTAAAAGATAACAACAGTAGGGCCACGATGTAAACTAGCTTTGTGCTAATTGTGTACACCCTTGGTAAATAAAGGATCTATCCATCTATCTATCTATCTATTAGCATCGGAATGATTACTTTCCTAAAAGCTGATAACAACTGTACCCAAAAACATTGATCACATTAGAAAACTGGAACATCAGAAATTCCAAGCTGATAACAGCAGCATCAGTAGTGCAATGATTATATTTTTGAGCAGCTTTATCACCGGAAAAATAGTTTTCGGACAGCTGACAGCAGTATCAACAAAACAATAATTGCACTCTTAGGTGAACAATGATTGCATTTATGGAAGCTAATAACAACAACATCAGCAGCAGAACAAGACATTTTTGAAAACTGATCACAGCAGGATCAGCAGTACAATAGGTACATTTGTAAGAGCTCATAACAGAGGTATCAGCAGAACAATAGTTACATTTTGAAAGCTGATAACAGCAGTATCAGTAGAACAAATGTTACTTTTCTGAAATATGACAGCAGTATCAACAAAATAATGATTGAATGTTTTAAAGCTGAAAATGACAGTCTTGTCGGAACACTGATTAAATTACTGAAAGCTAATAACTGTATCAACAAAATATTAATGCCATTGTAGAAGCGGAGAACAGCAGAACAACGGTTATTCATATGAATGCTGACAACAGCAGCAGTACAATGACTTAATCTTTGAAAGCTGATAACGGCATTATCAGCACAAAAAATGCATTTTTCAAAGTTGACAGCAGTATAAAGAAAACAAAATGATTACATTGAGGAAAACTGATAAATACAGTCTTAGTAGTACAAAGATTGCATTTCTGAAAGCTGATAACAGCAGTGTCGGGCAGAACCATGAATACGTTTTTGAAGGCACTGCTCTTGTTGAATACTAAGCTGTCACACTCCTCAATTATTATGGGCCGAATTCGAACACTGTGCACGGCGAATTTGAAAATGTTAGACAAACATTTCAGAGTTTTCGGTTAGACAATAGATGCGGCGAAAGAGGTCGAAGGAAGAAGAATGAAGAAATCGATAGGAAACATTAGGCATAGTTGTTCTGTCTTTGTATTATGTATCATGTTCATGAAAGGAACCAACATAATACTCACTCAACGTTTCTGCATCGTCTATATTTAACACGACATTTATATTCTGGAAATGTACGTGCTGTGTGTGTGTCTCGATCAAGCTGGATACGAACCAACCGCGTCATTGAAACGTTTTGCAAATACGTATCAGATCCAAACATTGTTAACTATACTGATTGACTAATCACCCACAAGCAGAACAATACTCTCCTGCTTACAGGCAAATAAGTATGGGAACTGTTTCTCTCAATAACTAGTCAAAACCAGTACAATTATGCAACAATTAATAACACAGTTATCATTGTATTTCTATTTTTCTTACATTGAGGAAAATAGATTTCCCGGCAAAGAGCTGTTCTTTATTTCAAATGTTGACCATTCGAGTATAGGTTGGCCAGGGCAATCGAATATTCGACGGAGATGAAAACGACAACCATTTCACTTTTCCAATCGACGGCGACAAAACACAAACATTCCGGGATGTTGATGGTTCGACAACGGGGAGACCAGATACAATGATTCTACCAAATCGCCCTTTCCATCTCACAGACAGGTGTGACGTCAGAGAGAACTGGAAGATGGCTGCTTGTCCCTACAGATATGGAAAGGTACTTCCTTTGAAATTTCTCCTAAAACAAGGTTTCTGCTTAACAAACTGAAAAGTTAGAGTGCTTGCGGTATAAAAATTCGAAAGAGTATTGAACGCTTGTAAAGGTTACATGTGGTATCCCTAGCTCCACTGTTCCTCTGCCAAATTTTGTTAGATATTTTGATGCTAATACATTAGAGGGGAGATACAAGTTATGTTCAGTGAATTATTAGACGAAGGAAATCTAACTAGAGGAAATTAGAGCTGCGATTTCTCAGTTGAAACTTAACGAAGCAAATCGATCAGACAATGTATTAAATGAATATTTTATGTACGGCAAGGATAGTTTGTTGCCATCTCAACATACGCTGTTAAACACACCATTTTCCTCATCGTGGTCTGACGGTTATGTTATTCCACTTAGTAAAAATGGTAGTCGTAATGATGGAGAAAACTAGCGGGAAATGATCTTGGGCGGAGAATTATTCGGTGTGTATTGTAGCCTAGGAAGATTAAAAGTAAGCGGCGGGTACTACAATGTATTAATGTAGTTGTATAACACGGCCTCATTTCTTATGTTGTAAACGCTGGTCATAGACTTTTTGTGCCTTCATTGATTTTTCAAACGATTTTGATTATGTAGCTCGAGATCTGATGTGGTCAAAGCTCTTAAAAGTAGGTGTCATCGACGTATAAATCTGTCAAATTAAGAGTAAACTTAAATAATTCTCCTAGTGAAGAGGTTACATATGCTACGTGGGTAGGATAAGGTGAATACTTGTCGCCAGTTTTATTTGCAATGTTCTTGAATGATAATGAGGATGAATTTTACATAAAGGAACTCTGATTATGATTACATCAATGTAATTGGAATGTTGAAACTGTCTCTGTTACTTTATACTGACGACATTTTGCAGAGACTGTTAGTGGCCTGAAAGACGCCTTGCACACTTTATACGATTATTGTCAAGATTGGAAGCTTGTTGTTAATGCAGACTATTGCAAACGTTGACGATATTCATTAAAGGCGGATTACAACCGTCTAGTCTATTATTCAGTATTTAGCCGTCGCCCATTAAAGATTTTTCGCGTCCATAATCCAAGTGCCAAATTCATATAACAGCATTAGCACCAAATTCAAATAATAAATCATAGTATACACTAAACTACGCTAGTTTCCTGCAAGAAAGAATCGGTCAACAGTTTCCAATGGTGCCAGCAAGATATCATACAGTTCCAAAAATATCAAATCCATACCACTGATTAGTATATTTAATCCATGAGATTTTCGTTAGAGTCGGTATCTAGAGTGTGATGTATCTCAGTCGCGCTTCCATTGTGACTGCTCATATGAACACCATGCGGATCTTGAAATAAGTATGGCAGAATATACATTTTTCGTAGGAAAATTTGTCACTACATTTTAAGAAATATACTTATTTTGATATTGTGTTTACAATGGGTGATTCAATTGCAGACGGTGGAAGGCACAGAAGACGTTTTTCCCCAAAGTGGAGATCTTTTATGAATTTAATGATATAACATCAGGACATGTTTTAAAATTATTTGATTAACACGTACTACCTATACGCAAGTACGGTGCGGAAGACTAGCACGTGATATCGACAGTTTGGCAGTTTTCATTTTCGATAATTTGATGCTGTTGAAATCAGGTCTATTATAGTGGCATTTACACGGCTTCCCACATCATCGCGGATAAACAAAACTGTTAAGACTTCAATTGATGGGAGAAAACGCTCATTTTGCGGTAATTTAAAGGATGAGTTTCATTTTATTCCAGTTTGTCCGATGTAGGCCGATTAACGTGTGTTACATTCGTGAATACTATTGAAATCACTCGCGTATGCCTAAACTGACAAATCTAATTTTGTCAGACAGTCACACTGTTCTAGAAATGAACAAACTTCTGAGCTGTACTCCACGTAAACATATTTAATGCACAAGCTTTCAACTCTCATGCCGGAGCCTTTATCAAGTGATCAGTGGAGTACAGCTCATGATCTCTCTGATACAACGGCAAATCTATCAGACAGAATCCATTCATGCTCGGTGAGTGCTAAGGAAACAAACTAAAACATATTGCACTAAAGAAGTTATAAAGATAGCGTTATATACGATAGTCCTAATATATTCCACACGTAAGTCACAAGTGTGCTTCCATTACTTACAGCTCAAAGTAACGGGTAACGGATTTACAGCGGGGACTGTACCTTTCATGATAAGAGACGATATAAACAACATAAAGGAAGATCGCACTTATAACGAGACGGATTTTGCTGTGATATTGGGAGGTCTCTACAGTTACACCCTTCACTGGACCACATCCACTCCCAACACTTTGGTCATTGAAGGCAAAGGCGTGGCTAAGTGAGTATCACCATCTCTGTTTGTCTTATTATTTTTCTGCATCGGACGATACAAAAGAAGGTCGTGTATCTAATTTGCACAGCAATACAGGACACATTTCTTGCCTATCAGAATACCGGCTTGTTAATTTCGTTGGGAAATAACTGCCGCGACATTTAGCAATAAATAAGGCGTCTCTTGAATATGTTGAGTGGTGTGATCGATTGGTAAAAACTTCATAAGCAAAAGGGACATTCTCCCACCTCCATCTTAGAGAAGTGATTTCCAGTAATTTGATTGAGACAATCGTACTGGTGTGAAAGAAACGGTGGTACCCAGAGACCGATGTCCGGTCCCTCCTGTACATGCACTTTACCTGTAGATGTAGATCTCAGTGTCCGGGCTGGGTTAACACTATCTGGCCTGGCAATTTGGGGTGTAACGCAGCCTGCGGCTAGAGTGCTGAAACTTACCACTTTATATATTTAGGTCGAGCTCTACTAAAAAAAACAAATGCTAAAAATTCCAAGATTGCCGCCATGATCATTTCACACTGACGTCATTTTTAATAAGGATTTTTTTGACGATTTCTCGTTCAGATTTTACAATCATTTTATTTATGTGTTTTGAAACTGCTTCCCCTAGGCCAGGTAAGCTTAAATCATAGCAAGCGGACATTCTTATCTGGGGGCCTCCGTTTCTCTTACATTGATATTTGGAATGTGGAAGTTTGCGAAATGAAGTGCTAATCGACACTAAAGCGTTATTTACTTTCCTCGTCCGAAAAACTTGATAATATTAGGCTTTATATTAATACCTTGAACAGATTGGTTTCACTTTCACAGGGATTACCCAGTACGTATAGGGATCTGTCTCCCTCTTGATGTGACTTTTGAGTTGAAAAGATCCGGACCCTACAAGACCCTTGCGGATGAGTGGACTACGACCAATAACGTTTCAGAAATAGATGATGATTTAACCGGGCAAAAGTACTTCTGGGATTCAAATACCGGGTAATTGTTATTTCAAACACTATTTACTGGTAGGGAAGATTACATAACACATTTATATAATGTAAGTTTTTTAAAGGTAGTCATAGTTACGACCTCGGATAGTTTTGCGGTTCGTACATTGCCGGTGGTGCTAACTATTTATATAACTATGAGAAATACCATGAATGAATAGCAAAACTATTCTTCATATTTTTGTACATGTATTTGTTGCCTGCTTACCTGGTACTTATAACGGCGTTAACAGGAATAGGGCGCTTCTTGCCTTCTGCTGACGACTAAATAATTTTGTATTGGCGGAACGATCGCCATCATGCAGGACCAAAATTGACTTTCACTGATGACAAATTCACAAATTCAATACCCCGAAGAACGAAATCAAATTCCTAACATTCATCATTACTTCCATGATGTCGCTAATACGCGTCGGTACGAGTGGAGACCCAGTTTATCATTAACCAAAATATATGTATTATTTAATTTTAACTTGTGCTGATTCACTGACTTTATAGTCATTTGACCAAGCATAATCAATATGGCTATCTCAATTAACAATATGAAAAGTGCTGTAATATCTTTTACTTTAAAGGCTGTTGTTTGTGAAAATGATGCACGACTCTGTTTTCTCAACTGAGGGTCAAATCAAATCTTGTCCTGGTGAAAGATGTGATATCATCACCGTCGTTGTTACAAGTGGAACGAAATCAGACTCGGACTGTTCCGGGAGGGCATATGGACCTTACAAGAAGACTGTCACGGTATAGAACTTTTAGTTACGCAACCATTACATTCCTAAATGTCAGAGGAATTACCTGTACCGTTTTGGTGCTTCGAATGAATTCTTGATTTATCGAGGTATTTGCTTTGACAACCGATATTGGTGTCAGCCTGACAACACAAACGATTTGGAAAGCGGTGAAACTCAAACCAATCAAAACTCAAACTACGCATCTCGCATAGATATGTTTATATCGAGAACTGCAAAACTGCAAGCTATATACATCACCGAAGAAAATTAACAGAGATATTCTTATAGTCTGTTTAGTTTATCATGTAATGAGAATTGGGAAACACACCAAGAACATCCAAACAAAATGCCCTAGAAAACATAGTCACCGAATATGCATTCCTTAGAATGACCCTAGATGATGGATCGTTGTAGCAGTCCTGGGCAATTGTTTTGATGACTTATCAAATCGAGCTTTAAAAATTAGCATAGTATGAATGATTTCCTAATTATTTGCTAACGATCAAACGCTCACAGTATAATGTCTTCTGATGTACATTAGAATATACAGACACACAAGCTACCTTCAAATATACATAATCTCGAGCTAGTTACAGTTATACATAAACACGAGAATCCATATTCTTGCAAGACAAATGACCAACAGATGCCGGCATGACACCATTATGATGTTTCCATCGCTAAGGTCATCAGACACCATGGTGTTTCTATGGGCAATGTCGTTTCACTGACCTGTATTCATTAACCCCAACGATTTTCCAAGACGTAACTTTTCTCAGGACGATCTGGATTCGCTACATTGAAGGTGATCTCCGACAAGCCATCAGAAATGTTGACGTTGGTAATATCATGAGCCCAATTGGTATAGGGTTTACAGTAAAATATAGTTTTAAGACAAAAAAGGAGGCAATTATATTTCAATAATCTACTATTACATCCGCACTAAAATTCAATCATGACCGGTGGATGAATATATGGAACGAATATATAACAGAAGCGGCCGTTAAATATTTTGTCAGCTCTCTGAAGAGAACATTTTGTAACATTCACGCCAGGTAAACGGTATGTTGCTGTTGTTAAACAAGTCGACACACTTTATTTGAAGCCAGATAAATGTTAAGAGGAGATGATACGACAAGGCGGATTTTGGCCTAAACGTTGTGCAATTGAAATCGAAAAAATAAAAGGTCCTAAAACAAATGTGCTTTAATGTAACGGTAAGAGAAATATATGTAAACAATATGTGAAAGTTCAAGCTCGATTCCATTATGATCATAGTTATGGCACGAAATTGAAACCCGCAACAGCATGTGCTATTTCGAGAAAAAAGTTCTAAAACGAGTCATTCAAACACACACTTAGACACGAAGGACCCATTGGACCAAAACGCCATTTAACCGGGTGAAGTGTGATGGCATGATATCTTTACGGCTGAGAAATCTTTTTGGTCCAAGGGTTCTTCGTCTCTAAATGTATGTTATCACGAAATAACGCATGCTGCGGGTTTATTAAACACAATTAATTTTAGGACATCTTATTTTTTCGATTTCAACCGCACCACGTATAGGCCAAAATCCCGCCTCATCGTAACATCTCCTTTACAGTTAATCGGCACTGCCCATGTGCAAATGTTATAAGCATAGGACTGTGGCATAGGTGTATAATGTTAGTGGATTATTATATAATGTTGAGTCCAATACCCATTTTCAACAGAAGTAGAATATAAAACCATATTGAACTCAATAATGTGTAAGTACTAATTTATGATTCATGAAACGACACGAGTTACATAAAATACTTGAAAAAACATGGTGGCAGCAGACACCAAATAAACGAAGCAGAGTTTTCTTTCCTTTACAATCGTCCAAGTTCCTCGAACTGCTCAATACAGCTTTAACATGAAGGATACTGAACACACACGTAATCGAATTAAATGAATTTCATTGGATTATATGTATATATTAGATGAAAAATAAAATCTTAATAACTCACTATATCCTATGAATGTTCTCCATTCGTATCAGTTGCTATTGGGTCTTACTTACTGCAATTGAACTTGGTGTTTAGTCCGCCCATGTCATGATTATTTAACAGCATTATGACACCGCGGTCGCATTTGAACTTATCTACGTGTAGCTCACCGTCTCCATATATCCCAAAGTCGATCCATATATCAATCCCACATTACCGCGACACACTGGCTAGATCGCGGCATCATCAAATGATATCCCGCCAGCTTAGAGTCTGATTCGGCTGAACCGACCAAAATCACCTTCCATCCTTGATATCCCTTCGAAGTTACTACTATGAAGAGATAGCGGGATTGGTCGACACTCACATCAAAGCAAGTCTTAGACCTGACAGGGATATATCCAAATGGGTAGCAGAAATGATTTGATTCTAATTGTGTTGTTATATAACAATTCTTCATATTAAGGTAAACTACTATTGATTTTGGGCCTTGGCCATTTTCCATGTTAAACTTTTTACCTTTTTCCCCTCGTAGGTTATCTCCCTTCTTTAGTTTAAGTGATGGGGATTTCGTTTTAATTTGATTAAGTTTAATAGATATATTGATTATCTTCACATGGTTGGAAATAATAACTACTACATCATTTAACGTTGTTAACGTTGTTTAGAGGTAAATATTGCACACCGATCAATTTCTTTTTCATCATATCACACAACTACAAATTCAAAACACCATCCAAACTGTTAAATACTATACTTTTCACCAGCGGTCTATCTTAATTTATGCTTTTAAGACATTTGTATTGACAGGATGATACAAGTAAGCTAACTATGCCGGATGTGTTGCCAAAAACAGCCTCATCCCCACCAGAGGTAAGTAGCCACTCCAAGCCTGTAGTTTTTCGAATGGGAGCAAATGTAATTTGATGCAAGATAAAATACATTGAGCGTACCTTGAAAAATACCTTTCCTTCAATTGGCAGTTGTTATCTGAACCAAATAGTTCATGCATATTTTTTTCCTGAACAGTTAGATAGAATAATGAAATACAAAGAACGTGCAAATACCACTACAGCACATGTCCTGGAATTGTGTACACCTATATGTACAATTCATGCATTTATGGCGCATCAGTACATCCGGTGTACTGGTGAGATTGCCAACACATGATAAACGCATTAAGAGGTCTAAAATACTTCTTTTGCCGGCGTTTCTTCTCTTTTGGTAAACATAGAAGAAGTATATATTTATGAAACTGTAACTTGTAAAGAATGTATGAAACACTGTTTCAGGGATATGGAGCCGGGCCTACTAGCCCGTTTCAAACACGCCAACCAATCGATGGTGGATTCGGTGAATGGACTGTGTGGAGACCTTGCTCTGTCACATGTGGTGGTAAGCTTTTAATTTCCCCGTTCAATTCAGGTCACTAAATAATTTTACATTTATAGGGGTGTTGACAAAACTATAACTGCCCGATTCCCTAAATTGAATTTAGACGTTCATCTTTCGGCAGCGAGTAGTTTATTTCAAGTGCAGCACGTTGTTCGAATTTTTGTTCAATGTCACGATGTCTCCTTTTATTTGCCTGTTAAAAGCTGTGCTCAGGTCCCAAAAATAGTCCTCGACGAGGCATGTTATCGAACAGTTAACTGAAATACAATTTGCATATAAAGATAACAAATAACATACTTCCCGCCAGTACCGATCGCCTATAAGTATTCGTTGCAACGAATACAGAACAAATCAGGAGCGATCTTTGTGATCCGAAGCCTACTACTGCGATGTTAAGAATTTATTCATCAGGAAATAAAGAAATCTTCCTCAAAATGAATAAAATCAATGGGTCACCATATTCGTTTTTAGAAAATACGGATACACCAAAAAATGATCCATTCCAATCCTATAGCAAGGAAGGGTTGGGGGGTAGAAAATCAAGACAGGATGGGGAAAATTCTTGGAGGCTCATCTATGGAAGCTTTCCTCTTTGTTGAACGTGAACACGGGTTAATTTTTGGGGTATCAGAAGTATAATCTTCAACCTCTGAAGCGTCTTGTGCTCCCAAACTGTTGAATCTAAAACAACCAATTTTGTTCAGTCATACCGTGAAAGAGTTCTTTAATGGTTCTGCTTCTAACCGATGTTTAATGATGCAATTCTTAGCTCCCTCTGCACCGGAATTTTCAACAGTTCCAAGCTAGTAACAACACTGTCATGAACATGAATGAAGCGAAGGTATTCTTATCATTGCCTACATAGTTTCAAAGCGGGTACTCCGGGCTCTCGAACAAGATATAATACGATGGAAATATTTCTCTAGAAATTCTTTATTTTTGTATGCCAATGAGAGGCAATCATTGAACTATATTCATATCAGTACATAAGTACCGGTACGGTACATAGAAGGTTAATATATATCGAAGTTAGCCAGAAATCAAAGCAGTTGACTTCGTCCTACCTGGCCGGGGAGAGGGTCACTCCCCTATTGGCTTGCCCCCCCCCCCCCCACCGATGGCTTTTTTGCTCCTGTCGCCGGAACGACAAAAGATTGAGAGCGGAGACTCCTTGACTTTGTTGAATTTCCTATTGTAGTCATTTAGACCTGTTTCCAGAACAGAAGGTCAAGGGAAAATGCAAAATGGCGGCCATGTGGGGTACCAGAAAATTAATATTTTCTTCAGATTTCTTCCACATTTTTGCTTGTCTGCATAGAAAAGTGAATAAAACCTATTTTATTTCATATCATATCATTATTTACTTATTTATCATGCAGATTTTGCGAAGAAACCCCATAAATTAAAAAAAATTAAAAAATCTGTCCAAAAAATGCCTTTTTGGAAATGAAGTCACTCTGATGACATCATTTTTTGGCATTTTCTAGTAGAACTTGACCCAAAGATTTAGTGTGGTAAGTTTCAGCCCTTTAGCCCTAGTGACAGCGAAAATATATAAGGTTGGGAAGAGGGCACTCCCCGGCTACGGTTAAATGATATCCAAGCTAAAAAGTTTACCGAAACTGTTTCAACAGACAGATCGAATTAAATACACAAATATGAAACAGCGAACATGGCAAAGTAGGAATAGGGGCTTCAACCCGATGACACAAGACGTGACTCCCTGGGATTAGTTCGATTCTTCGCAGGCAAGTGTTTACAGTTTAGAAATCTCCAATGTGCCCATTTGCGTATAAAAATGCTGTGGTACCTACATTTAGTATACTTATTCCTTCTTGTATTTGTGTCACTTATGCATTCAGGTGGAGAAAAAGTAAAGACACGGGCATGTGATAACCCGATACCACAACATGGTGGAGCGCTGTGTGTCGGGGACCGAGTCAAGAGGAAGACGTGCGGAACGCGCCCGTGCTAGATAAAACGAGAAGATTGAGAACTTCTCGAAGCTGACAACAGAACCGTTAAAGATTAATTAGAATATTAGTCTAAGATATATTACATATACAGACATTGCCTGTTCGTCTTTAATAGGCGATATTTTACTCTTAGAATATGCGTCCTTTGGATCAGTCATATCAGTCTAAATGAGCTCGCAAATTCTTCCAAATACGTCTAATTTAATAAAATAGCATGTCTTTTAAAATGCTCATCTTCAATTTGTCTCAAGTAGCTCAGGAATGAAAGTTATATATCACATATAAATATAAGATGGGGAGGAGATTGCAACACACCATAACTCTCTTGAGAGTTCAGGGCGATCAATCACATCCGTGCTATTTATCTTTCTGATTTAATTTTGCAATTGTTTTCTCCAACTTTTCATTCTGCGGATTATGTACTCATGGTGTTGGGTGAGCTGTATCTCTTGTAACCGTGCAAGTTAACGTTTTGCAACTATCACATTGAATAGTTAGTCCCGTTTATGGTTAATTCCATGTATCATTAGAGTATTGCACGAGATAATATTACTATGTAGATCTTTTAGAGAGCATTTTGCGTGTCTCTTTAATTGATAGTCCTTATCAATAACATAGAATATTGCACAAGAGATTTTACTGTGTCGATCTTCCAGATAGAATTGTGCAACTGTGTCTTCAAATGGTTCTAATCAATGTCATGTATCCATAGAGCATTGTCAGAGATAATATTACTGCGTTAGTTGTCTAGTTATCACTGAGAAACTGTGACATCAAATGGCCCATCTCTATCACTATACCTCCAAGTTATTGCGCACGAGATATTGCGGTCCTTACAACAGCGTTGACTTTCAACATTAGCATAATACTTTTAGACTGACAAAGGATTTCGAATGTTCGTTCCATCGCAATAAAGAATTTGTTCGGCAGTATGCTGCACTTGTCCATTACTACGGTTCTTAATCGAGTGTGGTCTTTCAACAGAAGCCGTTGTCTTCTGTTGTCGAATGTTTAGTCCCATCCAAGTCCTGTTCATTTCCACTGCATTCATCCATAGACTTGACCAGACAATGAAACGCTTAAATCAGCCAGCACGGCATGTAGTGCGACGCGAAATTTACCTCAGCTACGTTTACAAAGACTGGTGTCGGGCCGCAATCAGATCGCACAAAAACAAATTTCCTCGAAGATTAGTGCTGTTAATTGTAGCGTTTTGTAGCATTCTCTTGTCTGTTTAAATACATTGCAGTTTGGAATGGGAACAGAGCAATGCTGGACCAAGGCATTGCTGCCTTGAAATGAACATTTCATGATGTGTCTAAAAGTCAACCGCTATCCTTGAAAGCCTACTCGTAACTACGAACAGTAATATTGCGAATGTTTTGTGTTACATGCAGTACCGTTGACCAATAAATCGGTTGTTTGTCTTTCCAAACCAAAATCACCAGTCATATAATAATTTTCGGTCACTTACTAACTATTATAGTATAGCGAACTCAACCGATTACGGAAAATGGCAAAAAGTTGAAAACAGTTGCAACCATTTTTTTTATAGAGTATAGAAACAATTAATCACTACATATTATACACTGGCTTGCTAAAACCAATGTCCTATGGCCTAACTATACTATGAAATTTAATTGTATTTACTAATGTCATGGAATGAGTACAACTTTCCAATATTATCTTTCCTTCCATTTGATAAAATATATTATATATGCCCTTGGTTTCCTCTTCATTACATGTTCAATATACAAGAAATTTCCTCAATTTTTGGCATTTTCAAGGCAAGGATGATCCAGGATGCAGTGGATATAACAAAACATTGAATTTAATTGATTTTAGAAACAAAATCACTTAACGTTATGGCTTATTCTACTCAAAAAGGACTGATCGAAAAGTTGTTCATTGCAATTTTGCACATGGCGAGAAGGCCAGACAAGGAAATTGAATCCATAACACAACGCTTTTCTGTCCGGATCGCTATATTACACCACACCACACTAACTGTAGTCTTCATACGATAAACACGGTTTGTCCCAACTTTGTGTGTAACGTGCAGACTCACACGCCCATAAAGAGAAGCATGCCGGTGCCGGTAGCTTATGCTGGTGCTAGGGGCCGTGTGGTCATGTCATCCAAGTTGCCACATGAACAGGTACAATAAAAGCGTACCTGAGATACAACACATATCACGAATCATTATATTCTTGGTATGTGCTTTAGAATAGGTTAACCAGGAGACTATACTGTGAAGTCATGTGGCTCTGTCAGTATGTCGGCACCTCTTCCCACTTCCCTAATATGTGTTGTAATTTAATTGAATGGTTGTTATGTTTTACTACCCAAAATCTCGTGAAGCAAAGGTACTTACCAAGGTTAGCTATCAATGCGACCGTTCCGCTATGGGGCCTCCACACACACATTGTTCAAACACCGCCAATCGGCTTCTTGCATTGTGCCACTTTGTCTTGATGTCTGCGACAAAATACATGTATAATACCGATAACTAATTAGAGTGTTAGTTAGAACCGCCGTTCACAACTTCGTTACGAACACATTTACTGCTTAGAAAAGTTGGATTTTAATGCAAAAGAAATATATTGAAGATGTAATCAGCTCGAAATCGGCTATTTTATTTTGTAAATTCACACTACGATTTTTTCCCAGCAGCAAAGCATGCTGAACCATCATAGCTTATATCTTTGATGTCAGTGAGGTCTACAACTAATGCAAGAATATCACTTCAGAGAAAACTGAAACACGTTCCGCCTGAAAAACTTTCCTGGACTTTCGCTCTCTCCATAAATCTTTTTTTACGCGGAAATGACAATTGGGTGACGTAACAACGCTCATGTATATGAATACTGAATTCCCACAATCATGAGATCATGTCCTGCCTCGCGCCTACGGTTCGGTAAGGTAGCATAGGATACAATGTTTCAATGCACCACGCCTGTTTTCGCCTCCCGACATGACCGTCCAAAAATAAACGGCATGTCATGGCGTTTATTTTGGCGACCAATTTCTTCCATTTTCTTGTGAGTGGTATAATCAAGTTTATCTGTATGTGATCAAATGTGTTTTATTTTGCACCTTTCGACATATGTCATTTTCGCTGATTTCGCGAAGTTTCCATTTCAGCTTATATTGAGGATGATTAAATATTTAAATGTTGATAGTGAAATCATCCTTAAAAGAAAAATGTTCTTGAATTCTTCGTAATTAATGCTAATAAATCTACAGCATACTTCTGGAGTTCTTCATTGTTTCGTTGACTTCTATAGATATAGCTAAAGGCTCTCGTCAAATCGCCAATGAATCAACTTGAAATAAGTACGAATAAGGCGGATGTGGATGTGAAACAATTGGAAATTGATATTTACGAACACTAGCAACACCTAATGAAGTTATTTCTAATATGCACATGTCAGGTATGACACCATGTCTCATTGGTTTCAAGTGGGCGTGATGGAAGATTGACCAGAGTTTCCCTCCTTCGAAAATGTATCGATTTGGGCGATAAGAACGCCGCATCAAACAACTTGGGATTGTGAATAGCGGCTGTCTACTGAATGTCGTGTCCGACTCCCATGCCAGCAAGCCATGGTACTGGTGCTGCTCAGCAAAATCAGAATGTTACTATGACAGAGCACATTTCGTCTGTGTGTATGTGTTTGTGTGTGTAACGATGTCTCAATAAGATGGCGAAAGGAGATGGCGAAAGGAGACTTCTATATTTCAGTAATAGTTCACGGGCCAGGTTCGAAACTGGTACCACCTCAGGTGGCAAATTCTATCAATAATTTTGAAGAGGTATATGTCTAGATGTTATCCATATGGGATAACCGCTGGAGATTGGTTAGAGGTAGCATACCACTCACTTTTAACCTTACCCCTTTCTTTATCTGGATCTAGACTTGAGCGATCGGGTCGGACACTTGTATATTTTTATATACCTTCCTTAGTCCGATGATTTTAGGTCAAGATCTGGACCGACTGGAATAAAGTACCATATTTTGCACAGAGTACATGTACAGGAACAGATTACATGTACAGGCAAATAGTACATGTACAGGTACATAGTACATTTGCATGGATATGCACAGAATACATGGACATTCGCAGAGTACTTGTACATTAAGTACAGGGAAGATATTGTCTAATACAGGACAGATATGGTATAATACAGGACAGATATGGTATAATACAGCACAGATTCGGTATAATACCGGGCAAATGATAAAATACAGCACAGATATGGTATAATACAGCACAGATATGGTATAATACAGCACAGATATAGTATAGTACAGACCATATGGTATAGTATAAAACATATATTGTATAGTACAGGACATATATGTCACAATACAGGGCAGATATGGCATAATACAGCACAGATATGGTATAATACAGGACATATACTGTATAGTACAGCACGGATATTGTATAATACAGCACGGATATGGTATAAGACAGGACAGATAATATATAATACAAGACAGATACTGTATAATACAGAACAGATATGGTATAATACAGGACAGATATCGCAAACACAGGACAGATATGGTATAATTCAGCACATATATGGTATATGCGGGACGGATATGGTATAATTTAGGACAAATATTGTATAATACAGAACATATATGGTAAAATACAGGACAGATATGGTATAATACAGCGCAGATTCGGTATAATACAGGGCAGATACTGTATATTACAGCACAAATTTGGTGTAAAACAGAACATATATTGAATAATACAGGGCATATATGGTACAATACAGGACAGGTACTGATTAACACAGGACAGATATTGCTTAACACAGGACAGATATAGTATAATACAGGACGGATATTGTATAATACACGACAATTATTGTAAACACAGGACAGATACGATATAATACAGCACAGATTTGGTATAATGCAGGACAGATATGGTATAATACAGCACATATTTGGTATAATGCAGGACAGATATGGTATAATACAGCACAGATATGGTATAACGTATGACAGATATAGTATAATGGAGTGCAAATATGATATAATACAGAACATATATTGTATAGCACAGGACATATATGGTACAATACAGGACATATGGTATAATACAGCACAGACATGGTAACGAGGACGCCGGTTCCGGTCACGTTACAGTAAACATGGAAAAACCCGGATGTAAGACGAGGACCCGGAGGTAAAACCCCAGTGCCCGGATGGAAGACGGAGGAACGACGGACAAAACCCACTGGCCAACTGCGCATGCGGCGATTGGCGCGAGTTCCAATGAAAACAAGCCAGTCTGACCCACGAGAGCTTCACACTGATACCCCACACGGTCCATTCGGACCAATAGTGGTCCATCTCTACACCAAATTTCTTCCTTCACTTCCCAATGCCCACTTTCGCTACTACTCGTACTGATGACGTCACAGATGCTGTGTACATACCTCAAATCGGGTCTACACCCCGAGAGCTACAAAATGACACTCCACACGACGCATTCGGACCAAGGATGGTCCATCTCTACACCAAATACCTTCCTTCACTGCCCCAAAATGCCCACTTTCGCTACTACGCGTCCTGATGACGTCACCGATGACGTCATAGATGACGTGAACATCCCTCAAATCGGGATGTACACCCCGAGAACTACAAAATGACACCTCCCACGACGCATTCGGACCAATAGTGGTCCATCTCTACACCATATATCTTCCTTCACTTCCACAAAATGCCCACTTTCGCTACTACTCGTACTGATGACGTCACCGATGACGTGAACATCCCTCAAATCGGGATGTACACCCCGAGAACTACAAAATGACACCTCCCACGACGCATTCGGACCAAGGATGGTCCATCTCTACCCAAAACACCTTCCTTCACTTCCCCAAAATGCTCACTTTCGCTACTACTCGTACTGATGACGTCACCAATGACGTCACAGATGCTGTGGACAGCCCTCAAATCGGCAAATCGACTCTATCCCACAAAAACTTCACTTGTACACCTCCCACGACCCATATGGACCCGTAGTGGTCCATCTCTACCCCAAGCACACCCCCACGCACTCTCAAAATGCCTGCTTTCTATATTACGGCCAGACTGCGCATGCGCAAAATATTGAAAACGGACGAACCATTACTCCAGTCGGATGCTCCTCCACGAGAGCTTCATAATAAGATCTCATACGACACCATGGGACCACTAGGGGCCCACCTAAACCCCAAAACGTCCACTCAGTATGGACCTATACCCCCATAGCCAGTATGGGGCTATATGAGCCTATATACAGACCTACACGGTACTTTTCGAAAAATTTCACCGCTTAGGCCTCAGTCCATAGTTGCGGATTTTTGGTCCCCCTCAAATTCTTTGAAATTAAAATTCCACCAGGTTTGACCCCATGAGAATTTTTGTTGGCTTTTTGTTTATTGATATTTGTGATATCATTCAGTTGACTAGTTGATTTGCTTCCAATCAGTACATGGTATTTTGCCAGTAGGATTGGCCCATGCCTCACTATGCAGATGGAAGTGTGAAAGTGTGGCTGTGAATTGGGGCCATTTTCAGCTTACGAGCACATGGCATACTTTACGGTGTAAAATCGAGCTTGAAAACCGCGTGGTCGACACCCTATTTTCTTTGCCAAATTTTGTTGGTCCTTGGACTGGGCACACTGTCGGTGAGTTTCAGGACAATTGAATAACAAGTTTTTTCTTTGGTGGAGGGGGAATATTACCCATTTTGGACCAATTTTAGAGGATTTTCCTGAAGTTTGAAGCAAGTTCAGTATGGGTTATGGGGACCCTGATTTTCGTCAACAAGGCTTAGATCAGTCTCGGCTTTATGTCAAGAGCCTACTCTTTCAGAAAATATATAGTTCTATGGGGGTTCTCTAATAACACGGTTGCTGTTTAGCATAAAATGATCCTGCTTACTGTTTAATTTCAGATGCCATGGCCCTTCTGTAGACTGCACCCTATATGACAGGACAGGCACTTTCTCAGGTAACATTAAATTTGCATATCTGATAAAAAAATTCCATCCAGAACTAATATTGTTTACTATCAAGTTGAACACAATTCAAA
>JAVTVY010023266.1:0-85323 GCA_036873755.1 Hanleya hanleyi | reverse complement strand
AGTAACTCCCCTAGCTCCAAAACGGCTATTTCCATACCCTTGGGCCACACGAGTTGTCTCCTTTGCGTCAGTGTGTGCAGATGGCGCTATGGTTAGGATCGACGCCGTGATGTGGAAAGGGCGTCCCCACACCATCCTGGAGCCGCCATTTTGTTTGTTGATTTTCTGCGGAGATACACGGGACAATAAACGCTCGACCCTAGGGTGGTACAGGTGCTAGACTGGTGCTATTAACATGGTACAACACCTATAGATTATGTTTATTATTATTATATGGCTTAGAGGTTTTTTTGAGGGTAATGTGAGGGTTTTTTCTCCCCGTGACCTCCCCACCGCCTCGTTTGCTCCCTTGCGCCGCCATTTTGACCACCCCACACGCCGCCATTTTGACCACCCCACACGCCGCCATTTTGACCACACTCCCACATCAGCCCATTAGATGCCCCTTCACATAAGCTTCACTTTGATACCTCACTCGACCCCATCGGACCATTTTATCTAGGGACTACTTTTTCTCCGCGGAAGCAGACCGAATCACCGCCAGACATGACCGCATCGCCGCGGAGGAATACATCTTTGACCTGGGTCACGTGATATGCAAATTTGGAACTCTCCTGTGCTGGAGGTAGCTTTTTGGTCAGAGGTCAAAATACTCGCTTCCCATTGGCTGTGTGACCTCCACGTGACCTCCACAAAATATGCCAATTTCTGAGGTCAATAGGCGTCAATTGAGGTTTACCCTACTACTAACGATGAACCATCCACTTTCAGTTAAATGTGAAGTTCTACAGAGATCAATTTTTGCTCCTGTGTTTTTATCCTCTATATGAATGACCTCTCTTCATCTGTGCATAACTGCAATGTATGTTGACAACAGGGTTCTTATCTACGCCGCAAAATGGATTCATACTCCACGTAAGGATCACGAGGCAATGCATACAATAGCCAAGTCGGGGGACAACAATAGGTCTAAACTTGAGCCTTTTCAACTGCACAAAGACTCAGACAATAGCCCCTACATGAAGTATCTACCGCAAAAAGAATAGCTGTTTTATGTCCACTTAGACCTTTTATCACACACGATGATGCCAAACTGCTGTACAACTCTTTGATTTGACTAATTATTGATATTTTATGATCTAACTGCTCTCAAAAACATGGATACAAGAACTCCAAAACAGAGCAGCTAGAATAATATCAAAGGTCCGAGATCATTTTTAAGAGAAGAAAGTGCTCATAATTCTTATTAAGATGTCGTTTACTGCCTGTATAGATCGTCCAAGTGGTCACAGAGATATTGAAGTTTAAAGTCCAAATCTGATATTCAGAGTTGTTATGCAAATGAGGTTTGATAATGTTACCAAGTGAAATCAAGCTAAACTATGCTGGAGTAATCACAAGTCTAATCTCATTCGTATTAGAAAAGAAAAAAAAACAGTTTCACTTTGTAGATTAAAATCAACGGGAGACATGTGGATCATCGCACTCTTGCAGCTTGGACACAGGTGCCCCATTACCTTCAGAGCTACATGTATAGTCCCGACAACCGCTACAACTTCCAGAAGGAAGGAAATTAGGACCCCGGCGAATGAATAGCATCTAATATATACCTTGATGGGAAAAATGTTTCATATTTTGTGTCAAGATTAGTACAGGTGTTAGCAATAAATCAGTCATTTATACCTATCCTAAAGACCGAGACTGTGAGGACAAACCGAAATTACACGTCAAATGCATGTAAAGAAACATAAGGACAGGAGGTAGAAGATATCATGTTTTTTAATAACATGTCATTAAAGTCACCTGTAAATAATTGGGATTAAAGTTATAAATTTCGCAGTCTGGTTCTATTCTTGGTGTTATGCGATCGCTTGACAGTGCATGAAAAGATAGCACCCAAAGTTTCGAAAAACGCTAGTGGATCTGTATATTATAACCCTATCGATTTGGAATATTTGTATGAGGAATCTTCAGGAGTCTGGCCTCACGCTATCTATCAGTGTTTCTATATGTATTTGCAAATACAACCAGACCCGATACTGATTTCATGTGACACTGTCCCTACCGCTAGTTTGAAAAATAAGTTAATGAGAACAGTGAACAGGAATGCAACAAAAGATGCGTTGTGTACTCACCAGTTGTTTTCCATCATATATCGCTATTTCCGGGTCGCAATATCCATCTCGAAAGTACACCAAAAGTACACACAATCAGTGATACACACGCCGCGGTCATCACGTATGGTGGATAGAAGTCCATATTAAAGTCTCAAAGTGACAGTTTCGCAACATATATACAGCCAAACCTATTAAAGTAATGGTCGAAACACTGAAATCGATCGGTACCCAAACGGTCATGGCTGTGTGTTTACATTCTGACAGACGACACACGGAGCGCACGTGACTGGTGACGTATAAATGAAACGTCATAACTGTCAGGTCAGATCAAGAGAGGTCACCGGTGCAGCTTTGCTATGGTATTTACATGCAGTAAATATTGGAATAGTTTCTTCATCTGAATAAAAATCGCGTGCTAAGTTAAACTTATAATTACTCATATTATAGAAAAATGATTTATTACCAACAACCTGGTATTTAACTAAATATGGATAAAAAACTTGGCAGAAAATCGCCATAATTTGGACAAATTTTGTAATTTTGATATCAAATCCATCCATCTATCAATTCCTATGCATGATCACACTGAAGGGGCCGAAGTCGGATGCTCCAGGTCGCGCTAACCAGTATCTCTGTACAGAGTTACAAGGAATACTAGTACTCGTTATATCAATGTACTATAATTGTTATTAGAAAAGAAAAGAAAAACAGACTGCAGATTAAAATCTACGGGAGACATGTGGATCATCGCGCTCTTGCAGCTTGGACACAGGTGCCCCATTACCTTCAGAGCTACATGTATAGTCCCGACAACCGCTACAACTTCCAGAAGGAAGGAAATTAGGACCCCGGCGAATGAATAGCATCTGATATATACCTTGATGGTAAAAATGTTAATAAATCAGTCATTTATACCTATCCTAAAGACCGAGACTGTGAGGACAAATCGAAATTACACGTCAAATGCATGTAAGGAAGCATAAGGACAGGAGGTAGACGATATCATGTTTTTTAATAACATTTCATTAAAGTTACCTATAAATAATTGGGATTAAAGTTATAAAGGACATCGCACGCTAATGCGGCCTTTTGGCCCCCCCTTTCAACTTTTATCAGTTCGACCATTACAAATCACGTGACTTCAGTGAGATTGGGTGGACTGCCAAATATCTTACAAACGCTGCCGCATGAGTAAGGCCACGCTGTTCTCAATCAGCGTTTCACATTAATCTGGCGAGAAAAATTGAAACTCAATTAATCTAAAACAAAGTTGATTCGTCGATGGCAGATCGTTACATGTTGATAGTGTTAATATTTGCACCAGCTATGTATATATTATATCGCGACATGTACCACGAATATCAATGAAAACATAAAATCATCCGACAATAATGCGACATCTTCGAGGTCGATCTTCCGCTTCCTACTTCTACCAACTTGATTCCTCATCCTGTCCAGTAATGTCGAGATTTCATCAGCAGCCATGTCTGTAAAATGTCGACGCAGTGTCATTACATCCACCGATTCGCCCATCTTGTTTTCCATCGAGATGTTTGGAACAACATCTACAAACGGCGGGAACCAACACACCTTGCCGCAAAAAAAAATCCAATCGAGCCGAGCCTGGCATCATCAAAAATCTACCTCGGTGACTTTTGGCGCAAGATACTGTTGGCAATGTTATTACTTTGGAAACTTGGCACCGCCTGGCGTACATTCAGCTAATAGGACTTGGTGTGTCGTAGTATCAATCGGACATCCAGTTCTCTTCCATTTGTAAAACCTTTGTCAGCATGAGTTGCAAATCAAACCATCTTGCGAATGCGGTATATTATCCCAGTCTGGCTGCTCAAGAAAATTTTTGCGATTTTGGCCTTTTTTCTTCGCTTGCACAGCATGCACACAACGACCATACCGTTGTCGATTTCAACTCTATATGTTTCAAGCGTCATATAGAGCTTATTGTGAACAATTCAGATAGAAGTTAGATTTATAAACTCCCACTTGAGTACAATATTACTTGCTTTATTTGCAGGTAAATTGGTTCTTTTCATGCTGAGCTACTTTTGTAACGGTACACATATTCGTAAATGCACAGAAAAATAATATCTTTAAAACCCATATTATTTTTCTAGTAGTGGCTACTAAATTTATGTAAATGATAACTGCATGTGCTCTTTCTCGTGTTCTGAATGTGCATCGGAGTGGGGGACAGGAGTGACCACAAATTATGGCAAGAAAAAATGCGGTTAGCCCTTTATGGGATTCGAACCCGATCGAGACATGCAAGTTCAAAAATAGCACGCATGTGTGCTATTCTGAATTATCCCATTTAATGTTCAGCACTCCACGTGAAAGAATACATCTAATAAAGTTTTAATTTTACATATGATGCCAGTCGAGATCCAAAATCATCTTTGGACAACTACTAGGTATTGACTCAACAAATATTTTTTTGTAAAGTTTGTTTTGGTTCTCGACTGGCTTCATATGTTTATAGAGAAAATGAGGTAGTTATTTTACCCGGAAACAGACGATTTTTAACGAATACACTTCTTCAATGGGTTGTTATTCAAGAACGCAATAACCTAATGCCTGACAATTACTCTGAACATACGACAAGATAATATTCTTCAAGTTAACGGAAAAATTTCTTTCCTACGCCATATTTCATTTTGGCACTCCAAACCGCACCTCATTGGGCCTAAATCCCTATCAAACCGGGCCAGGTCCTTTGGAATCATTGTGTTTCCCAACATATAACTAACATATTAGAGGACCGAAGAACCGTTTCAAAATCTCTGTTTTTCAACCAAACAACTTGAAATTTGGAATATGATCCATAAATCGCATCTATATTTATTAAACAATGAAGTTTGGACAGTATAAATATGCCTGGGGAATGAATGTTGAAATTCTATTTGCCATTGTGTTGACCCAGATACATGTAAAATATTGGAACACATGCAAGCTGTGTTAAATGCTATAATTTTAATCTAGTCAACTTGAAATTTACAAACTAGTCCAGAATTTAATCCACGTTTATTAAATAATTAAAACTTGAACAGTAAAACAATACCTTCCTGGAATGAATGTGGAAATTCCAATATCCAATATTGTATTTTCTAATATACAGATATTAGGAGAAAAACAGTTCAAAAGTCTCTAATACCAATTTAACCAATAAAATTGAGATTTAGAAATTGAACTGATGTGAAATTTTATCTATGTTTATGAAATAATTCAGTTTGGAAAAAGTGCCAAAGTTTTATCTCTTGTAGCCAATATCATCTTCACTCAGCCCATTGAAATAAAAAGTTATATATATATTCAAAATTTAAACGAACATTTCCAAAAAATGGACGCTCGTGTTCAAATCTGAACACTTCTGTAAATGTGAAAATGTGTTAAACTGGATCACTACAATGCTATCGAAATCGAAGAAATATAAAATGTGCAAAAATTCCCCCATGATAGGTATTTTAAAACAAGGAAATTTGGGTTCGAATGCAACTAACACACATGGGAAAAACGAGGTGACACTTCAACCATTAATGTTCAAGCTTTCTTCAGGACAAGAAGAGGCACTTATCGTCCAAACTTTGGATATTAACGCGCTCTCGGTGCGTGTTAATGTCCAGTTACATTAAGGGGCGTTTGGACATTAGTAGTGTCTACAGTAAATTAATGTCCATGTTCAAAATCAGTGCACTGGCTCTTTAGGATATACCGGTACTCAGCTAGTAACTGTGATTTTACCTGAAGGGGTATAAATATATTTCCCATGCAAAAAAGATCATATAAAATATCGGTCAAAGAAAATATATTTTGACCGCGTGATTTTCACGTGAGGCAGTTTTCGTATCAACGAGAGAATCCTAGAACTAATCTGAGAAACGACTGAATGAAGCTAAAAGACTAAACGGAATATCAGCTATCAACTGATAGTGGTGATCTTTCTAGCGTGAATGGTCAAGTTAGATTGATTGAAAATCATTTCCACTGTCTGAACGGAGTTCATTTGCAGTGGAAATGAGGCCCTTAATAACGTTTCAGTGAAGTCCCACTGAAGACCCTGATCTCATGCGAGACCCGAATTCAAAATTTAAACCGACATGGCCGTTTCGAAGCACCCAACTCTCTGCAAGAGGACCAATTGTGCATGGATATGTCGAAACCTCCAACAGACAGTGATCTGTTTGCGTCACCAATACTCGCTGTTCCAATACGTAGTCGTAGACCAAATCTGATTCTGGTTATCGTTTATCTTCATATGTTTACAGAGAACAATTAAGAAATAATGTTTTCATATGCGTGCTCAATGGTTATTTTACGCACAGTCAGTTTGGGAAAGTTTATATTTTAGGGCAAGGGCGAAGCCCGATCCCTAAAATTTAGAAACTTTCCCAAACTAACTGTGCGTAAAATAACCATGCTGGACCACGCCTATAAAAACATTATTTATATTCTATTGCACTACTCAAATTGATTGTCAACAAAAATTATAATGAAAGGTTGAAATAATATGGTAAACTTTGACACCCTTTCTCTCCTTTGTGGAAGAACTCGTCCACTGATATTGACACGATGCTTCCGTCTCGGTTGGCATCGTGTCAATGTCAGTGGACGAGTTTAATATGTGGTCTCTCAAATGGGGATTGTCAGCTGCGTGAAAATTACGTAAATATATGTCTATTTGTGTGGCTTTGTTAATCAATTTGACGATGGAAACAACAGTTAAACTTGAGAAAGAAATTTCATCTTGTAATTTAATTGTTTGCTTTATTCGATCGTTACTTGTATGAAAGCAGACGTCCCTTTCCTCGTCCGACTTGTGAAATGGAATCTCCCAATGAACTCCTGCACTTGACTCGTCTTGATTTCACATAACCGTGCTAAAACGTGTCATAAATGTACGGTTAGATCGATGTTTTTGACACAAGTGTTATAGAATAATTGTTTTCACCTCAGGATCAACTATTTTACACGAATGCACTACTTCACGGCCCTGTTACACGAAAATCATGAGACTCAGTGCCTTGAATTTTTTTTCTAAGTAAACAAGATAATATTGTACTTCATGCCGATTGAACAATTTCTTGTAGTAGAAGTATTTTAGTTTGGTACTTCTGTATTGCACCTGACCTGGGGCCATTTACCTATCTAAAGATGCAAGGTCTGTTTCACGGACAAACGGTTAACAAGACCGCAAGATCCCCCAATTACGCTGGGCTGAAACCGAGGTTTTATGGAGTGGCGGAAAAATAAAACGCTCATTTCCAATAAAACAGGATTTAATACAACATTGATGATAGGGTTTAGGTTATTCCCAGTTGTATCGTAACATTTATCTTTCCTCAGAGACACGCTTGAAAGGAACTGCGAAAGGAAATAAATGAAGACGTTCCCATCGGTCTTTTCTGATATTTCAGATTCCAAATAAAACGTCGAATGTGTAAATTGCATTGCATGTATGCACGAGTTCATGATATCGTGCATTGCTATGGCATTGAATGAGTTCTGCAGGAACCAACTGTTTTTGTGTATGTCCACAGTTTAGTAGTGATTACCTGTTCAATATCCGACAACTGGATAACCCCTCTTGGAAGCAACCTAAGGGACCTGATTATATTCATGCAAAATGCCTATCTGTTTTGTTCTCGGCCTCCCCTCAAAAAGAGATATGCGCCCTGGCAAAGGCGTCTTTGAAGTGATGCTAGTGCATTCAGTTTATTGACATGATCCAACTGAACGTGTAATTTCAAATTGAGTGGACAATTTTCAACATCTTTTATTCTTTTCAATTTCCAATCGTCGATTCCGTGGACATCTTCACAACTGTGGCGCAGCAAACCAGATCTACAACATGAGTACACAGTTACCAGGTCCGTGGGATAATGAATGGTACATGCCTTCCTATATTTTCTATGAAAATGAATAAATATACCAAAAAAATCAAAGCGGTTTTGTTTTTTCCTATTTTTTTTTCTCTAATAGCCAATAGCGTAGTTAACTTGGGGTTCCAGCAAGACGATGCACGTGTGACAGGTTGCATGAGCTCCCTAGTTTGACTGTCTCGGTCAAAAAGGTATACTTATATCTATATAGTAAAAAGCTCCCTGTCTATGATAGAGATACCCCTGGTTTAGCGGGGATGTCTGGTACCAGAATTGCATACGGGATCAACAGGTCAAAGATCAAGTGTACTGTGGCTCCAAACTCATCATTGAAAATCATCATTTGTCATTAGTAGACGAAGGGGCAAATGATCGCTCTTGTACTCAAAACGATGACGGACACATAGACAGGCTGAGCGATATAATATCACCAGCATGAATAACATGGAAAACTGAATGACTGAGCCCGTAGTGCCAATTAGGCACTCGCCACGCACCAGAGCATCCTCTTCCAGCGTGCTTTGCGCTACGCTCCATTTACCCCTGTAGGGGTCTCGCCATTTTTTGCAGGATTCTTCCAAAACGTATATTTGTCTTGAAATAGACTTAACAGATATTCAATTTATTTCAAAACGGCAGTGTCACACAGTTTGAAGGCAGCCTTTTGACAAATAACCCTAGAATTATATTTTGCGGAAATATATATCGGTGAATCGCGGCTGATATTAATTCGCCAAGTTAGACGGTCCTCATATTCGTTTACTTTGGCAACAGATGACATTGGGTCAACTCCGGCACAGTCCGTGAGACCCTAACAGCACCGAATGGAGAGGTGTGAAGCAGAAGGTAATGAATGCCTGGTAGAACTTGGCACTGCAGAGATATCTCGAGCGCTTGGCGAGTGGCGAGTTTCTGAGAGGTTCTAGTTTTAACGTTTGTCCTTATTTATTATAAAGTCTTGAGATAATTACGCCGGAAGGTTTAATGAGCCGCGGCTACTCTCGAATACCAGGTCAAACCCTTTAATTTTTTATAGATGTAAGTGCCGCCGGTGTCTTACGTACGGAAGCGTATTAGTGCCAGTGTGATAAAAAATAATCCGAGATTTATCTCCTAATTAGGACTTATTATCTCCTAATTAGGAGAAAATTATCTCCTAATTAGGACTTATTATCTCCTAATTAGGAGATAATTATCTCCTAATTAGGAGATAATTATCTCCTAATTAGGAGATAAGTCCTAATTAGGAGATAATATGTCCTAATTAGGAGATAATTTTCTCCTAATTAGGAGATAAGTCCTAATTAGGAGATAATATGTCCTAATTAGGAGATAATTTTCTCCTCACACTGGCACTAATAGGAGTATAGTGCCATAAGTCCTAATTAGGAGATAATATGTCCTAATTAGGAGATAATTTTCTCCTAATTAGGAGATAATAAGTCCTAATTAGGAGATAATATGTCCTAATTAGGAGATAATTATCTCCTAATTAGGAGATAATAAGTCCTAATTAGGAGATAATATGTCCTAATTAGGAGATAATTATCACCTAATTAGGAGATAATAAGTCCTAATTAGGAGATAATAAGTCCTAATTAGGAGATAATTTTCTCCTAATTAGGAGATATTATGTCCTAATTAGGAGATAAATCTCAGAATTTTTTTTTTCACACTGGCACTAATACGCTTCCGTACTTACGCTCCAAGTTGGCTCGTCCACGATTGTTTAATGGGGATTAGATTACCAACGTGCGCATGATGTCACCTAATAAATATCTTTCCTGCCCTCATATAAAGGGCGTCTCAGGGCAATCATGATAGACAGTCAATCTGGTGGCCAGCGTTTTATTCCAGGTTAATTTTCTTCACACGTAGACCGGTACTTTGCTGAGTAATGAATCCGCTTGCATCGGATATTTTTCTCCTCATCACTGGTTATTGCTGCCTATAGTCTTGTTCATCTATACTACTTTCTTCATATTAAAGTTTAATATCAGCTGCCATTCAGCTCAGTTCAGTTGGTAGATCCCTCCTCTATATAGAAGCACCTCCGTATAGGAGTACATATTAATATACAATCAATTGGAACCACTCAACATTTATAGCTCAACTATCGTGCTATGAAGTGAACATTTATACAATTCTACAATTGGACGATCTACTATCCTGAAAGTGCTGTGATAGTCTAACCATGTGAGCTTCCTAGCGGTGTATGCGATGTACTACTGTGAGTGGATTTATATATCGGTCACTGAAAGACACCCAGGTACTTTATTCCCCAAGTGCCTCCGCTGGCGAAGGTCTAGCGTAGTATTTTTCTTATAATTAGTCGCGGGTTTGAGGGCTTCTGTAAAATCAGCCGTATGGTTAAAATCAATTTCCTTTTTTAGAACGTATATAACAAAGTTATATCTATAGAATGTCATACCACTCTCCGTGATAACTGCTACAAAACTTGAGTTTTAGAGCTTTTTTGTACTACCCGGGTTAAATGCCATAAGGATTGTTCACGTGAATCTTCACCAATACATGGTATGTCGTCATAATCTATTCCTTTTTCTCTGGCCAAAGGGCAATAGGCGGGGCGAGATGTCATTCAAGGGTTGCTCTGCTTGTCGTTTGGTTATGAAGACATGAGATTAAACTATTGTCGTTGATAAAGAACGAAAGATTCGAGAATACGGGTGGACCAGTACAGCCGCTATGTTATGCAAATGTCCTCGACACCTCAAAGATTTGGACGCCTCTCAGACACAGCATAACCGTATCACTTCAATAGTATGGTGATCTAGTTGGACCAAAAGTGTGCCCCGCATTACCTCATCAAAAGCGTGAGTGACAACGCAAAGGGTGACGTCGTCTTGCAAAACACGATGTCGCCCTTTCGATGCATCGTAGGTTTACAAATGTAATTAACGAGAGAGCAATCAAATTAAACTATACACTTACAATACCGTTGATGGTGTCCGACTCTAATCGACTGGATCAATAATGGGATATTTGCTATAAAAATGTAAATATAGGTTATACGGCCATCCATAGATTACACCGTCATTGAAATAAAGATCGTGTGAAGTTGTCATTTTAATTCATGCAGTCACTCATGGGGGCATTGCCCCTGTCCTTGTGAAGGTAACATCGATTGAGGACACTTTCGCATATATAGAACTGAATAGCTCACCCCGCCTATTGCCCTTTGGCCAGAGAAAAAGGAATAGATTATGACGACATACCATGTATTGGTGAAGATTCACGTGAACAACCCTTATGGCATTTAACCCGGGTAGTACAAAAAAAGCTCTAAAACTCAAGTTTTGTAGCAGTTATCACGGAGAGTGGTATGACATTCTATAGATATAACTTTGTTATATACGTTCTAAAAAAGGAAATTGATTTTAACCATACGGCTGATTTTACAGAAGCCCTCAAACCCGCGACTAATTATAAGAAAAATACTTATAGTTCCACCATCAGACCATATTACCCTGGACACCGAATCAGTCCAGCGCCTTGTGAATAGGCGAGTATATATGTAAGCGGTCACTGGTCACTGCCCGGAGAAAAGAAAGTCCTCTCAGTACATAGTGAAGGAAATAAATCAGTCCCAATGATACCTGTACTGTGTACAGTACGCTCATACTATTCAGCTTGTATCACTGACGTCCCACTCTTCTTGTTTCCCCCGCTGATTCACATCGCATATTTCGCGCCTCTTGGTTTTAAGGGAGCGCTCTGCACAGGCCAACCACCAATGACCAATGAATATCACTCTTACGGAAGAGTCTTGGCAATATGAGTTGTCTCCCCTTTCAAACGTTCATATGTTGTTAACAGCAAAACTAACAATATACGGACGGCAAAACAGCTCTAATTACGTTAATTTCTGAATAAGAGTGAACAGATTTTTGATAACTTCCTCCATTGTTTAGTAAGGTTCGTCAACTGATTGCAAACATTTGTTCACTGATACGTTCAAATGATTAACAAATAAATCCCTGTAAATTTTGTTAATATCCCACTGATAAGACCACGCTTTATCGTTATGAGTATATAAGGAATTCAAGCTGCCTAGAATGGTAACGTAAAAACACCGTTCAATTGTTTCAGATTTTGACTTGAATGTTGATTGTAATAAAGACGGGGAAAAGTTCCTTTGAGAGATGCGGTAAGAGGGCGTGTCGCTGTCAAAATATTGGCATGGCTTCCACACAATCTGATTAAAACTCAGACTTAATAACCGCTCCTCTATCTGACATGTCGCTAATTAAGATCTGGGACAGTCCCCATCTTAAATCTGTCGCGCATGTCAGTCAAGCGACCAATCACAGTCCAACTTCGACAGGCGAAGGGGTGCCTATATTCAGTGGCGGCGAAGTTCAAGGCGAGATCGAAAATTATGATGTGCCATGAATTTAAAGCAGGAGCAACTGCAGATGCTTTCTTGCATGCTACATAAAAGACACTGTATAGCCGTTCTTCCTACCGGCTACGGGAAATCTTTATGTTGCCGAGTGTACGGACGAGGCACAGAAAAATCCAACCCATGCAGGCGGCTGACGAAGTTCTTACTCTCGACTCCAGTCCATGAGCGATCACCAAAGATTATTATTTGATCCCCGTTGCTCTCTTCAATGACAGACCAGGTGAAAGGACCAAGGGATATTTCTTGCACTGCTGGATATATAGGTACGGTTATTTTGTTTCATAAAATCAGTTCATAACTGCATCGCAACAACAACGTTAATATTAGGAGAGAAGCCAACACGCTATACTACGAGGCGTCTCATTGGGCGACTATTTGACCCGGAAACTATTTGATTCAGAGTTCATCTGACGGATTTGTTATAGGGAGTCTCCCAGATCTTAATTAGCGACATACCCGATAGAGGAGCGGTTATTAAATCTGAGTTTTAATCAGATTGGGCTTCCACATTACCTGAGTCGTGGTCTCACTATCATGAAGGCATGACGTAACTTCGATCACGTGAGGTAGTTAGCCAATCGTGGTTAGTATGAGGAATCTGGTTATCTCCGTGCTATTACGGCACGGCGATTGGGTAACCAGATAAAGCGCCCCCTTACGGCCAAGAGGCGCGAACTTGGCGATGTGAATCAGCGGGGGGAACAAGGAGAGTAGGGACGTCAGTGATACAAGCTGTTTATCAGCGTACGTGTACAGCTGTAGCCAAGCTTTTACATCACGTCTCGTGTTCTAAACTCTTTCTGGTCTGACAAATGACAGGAAAGTATTTTATTTCACCTATAATAATCATTTTCTTACATACAGGGCAATTTCTGTGCCAAAAATTCGAAAAACGAATTCGGACAAAAAAATTGTTTCCTGGCGATGTGACGTCACTGTGACATCATCAGGGCGCCCATCTTGGACTGTTATTTTTTTTGACAGTTTCTGGAAGAGCTTGGTCCAAGGGTATAGTGTGCTATAGCTCCCTGGCTCTAGTGATAACAAACATATTGGACGGGGCAAATTACCGTGGCCAGATAGGGTTAACGCCATGGCGCCATATGCCTGCACACGTCGCAACGTTCTGGACGCTCTTTTTAAATGGAATAAACTTACTCGCTAGTGTAAACTGCAGAATCATTTGTAAAGTCTTTATCAAATCTCCAAGCGAGAAATCCATCTTAACATCATTTAGCTTTTGGTTATTGATTACCGTACGAAATAGTCTCGAACCAAATGGATTGGAGCGGTTTCTTGTTTGAAGAGTTGTTGAGGACGACGTGTGCTGATATATGGCCGATGCATGGCATTGATGAAACGGGACGCCATGTAAAAACTTAGCATGTAAAAACATTATGATGTCAAGAGCTAATAATAAATAAAAAGCTAATTGCTGATGATCGAATTTATTTGCGATATATCTACGGGATCCAAAATATTCCTTAATTCTTCCTATAATCTTATGACGTTCATATACAAATCCTTGACTTCCTTCTCAATAAGATTTCGACCAATGAGAGACGACTCTAAGGCAGCTATCGACATCTTCCTTAAGGACAGGAGACCCTCACTCAGTTTCCATTCTACTATAGGAACATATGACCGGCGTGATCTTTGGCTCTGTCCAACAACCGTTCTAGCTTCGACCCCTCGACTTATCTCAATACACGATATTACTTTCTCAAGCTTTTCATATAATCGATGTTCAGCAAGGCCATTACACGAGCCACTTCGGTATAGGCCTCTGAAACATTGTGAATCCTAGACTGTTCAAACGCTGTCTGGTGTTATATCAATGGAGAATATTAGCGATTCTATCTACGGAAGATACGAATTTGTGCGGGTTCGTTCTGAGATAGCTGTACCATGCCTGGTTATCATAAGTATTGCATCTGTCATAGGAACGTTCGGTAATACACTTATTCTCGTAGCTTTGGTGGTTTACCGGAAGACGTGGATGTTAGAAGCTATATTCATCGCTAACCTCGCTATATCGGATATGTTCGTAACTATGGTGGCCGATCCCATGAACATAGTTGGTAAGTGACAGTATACATTCCTTATTCCTAGCGATGGTCGTCGTGTGATAAATGGAGATGGTACGATAAGGCGGCATTTTGGCCTATACGTGGTGCGGTTGAAATCGAAAAAATAAAATGTCATAAAAATAATTGTTTTTTAATGTAACGGCAACAGAAAATATATGTACACAATCGGTGAAGCTTTCAGCTCGACTGCGTTATAAATGTGCGTTTAAATGACTCGAAGTTAAGACTTTTTTTCACGAAACAGCACATACTATAATCATAACGCAGTCGAGCTAGAACTTTCACATATTGTGAACATATATTTTCTCTTGTCGTATCATTAAAAAACAATTATTTTTAGGACATTTTTTTTTTCGATTTCAACCGCACCACGTATAGGCCAAAATGCCGCCTGATCGCACCATCTCCTTTCCGGAGAATATTTCTGTGTTTGGCGCTAATGTTAGCTTCATATACGAACCTTCTTTTTAATGCAGTAGAGAACCGAATTATATTTGCTCTCAGAAAGTATATTTAATAGTGTAATTCCAAGTTTGTTTCGCTTTCGCGCCTGATCACCACGTCACGTGCCTTTTCCAGAATAAGAGCAAATGCTATTCTCATGTTTATTGCTACTCTCTAAAAATTTCACTCAAGTAAGAGTGGAAATTCATCCAACTCCAGCTGAGTGAAATTCAATCAAGTGTGAGTGAAATTCACCCAAGTTTGAGTCCATGCAGTTCTGCCAAATTCCATTTGTTATTAATTTATAATATTATGCCATACTCATCCTGCTGTCTCTGGAGAGAGATTATTATTGCGGATTCTTGTCATACCGTGTTTTATGTGACTCCGCATATATTTACTGATAGAAATATGCATTAATTCATTAGAATGCCTGTTCACCAATCCACACCTGATTGAATTATTGTATACACCATCAGGATGACTGAACAAGGTCAATACTGCTGTCCATTAGCTCGAGTTATCCTCTCTGGGGAGCGACTATCCCCTCCCTATTGTTCACTAAGTTACTAACGATAGTATATCAAAACGTTCTCACAGCTGGTAGGTGATATTTCGATCGCACATAGCTAATTTTACCCGGAAACCCACTTCATTATACGATTAATGTAGCTCCGATAAGTTAGACAGCGGTTCGCAGTTAGCGGTTAGCTATTCAAAGTTTGAACCGAGGGACCAGCAAGTATCATGCACGATTAATTTATTCCACAAACGCACGACTAACAAATCCTATTTTCTCGTGAATTTCTGTCCTCAGTCGAAGTGGATATTTATGTAAAGCTAGATGAACTATTCTCTAGGCTTTCAGTGCAGTCAGCTCACGTTAGGCATTGTTGTCAATCTGACATGGGATACACAAATGGGATGATATTATATCCCAGGTTAATCACATGAAAAAATCGAATACTCTAAACTCTAATCATTCTCATAGTCAGGCGAAAAATTAATTAAACTTGACTTGATTTTTACGAAAAACAGTGAATATGTAGACAAGAAACCAACATAATCTCGAGCAGCAATTGCAAGATCTTTAGAAACTCGGCTTCAGTCATCCCAAGATCACAACGTCATCTCTAGTCAGGGTTCGTCTGACAAAGCCGAACCATGACAGAAGATGAATTCACAAGAACGAAAACGAGCCGTTTATCAATAGGCTCTCCAAACAATCCTGGTGACCTCATGACCTTTCCGAATATGTCAAAATATGAGTGAAATAAACGTCAATCAATATGTTGTATATGTCATCTTCTCTGATTGTTTTGAATTTACATGTTCGTCTCCGTATTAGTTTTGATTTAGGAGAGGCACCCATGTCGTTTACGCCTGGAACTTCCATGAGTTTGTTCTCCAGAATTTCCTTTACACAAACTAGGCCTTAGTCAAAATATTTCGACACGTTTAAACTAAAGTGTTGAAATAACCCTTTAAGGATGTCCACAGGGACTACACTTATAAGATCCATCACTGTGAACACACTTAAAGGGTTATTCAACACTTTACGAGTAAGTTTCAACACTTTAGTTTTAAGCCTGGAGATAACACGAAAGTGATATATATGACATATCACATGCACTCGAGCGCCCTCCGTTCATTGGCTCGCATTTCAAACGTACGGTTCGAGTAATAGCTGCATGTAAAAATACCATTTTTGAAAGTGACCTCACTGTGACGTCCTCATGGCGGCCATCTTGGACTTCTTTCACATTTTCTAGTAGAGCTGTACCCGTCATGATGTTCTATGCGTGAAGTCCTTATCACTGGTAATTTTATTTAATCAAAATGAATATCCAAATCGTCTTCCGGAGTCGCGTTACGGCTCTTCCCAGTTGGATGAACAGTCGTTTGGTGGTACATCTGGAGAGACCAGTCACAATCAATCTTTTTAGTATGAATTTATGTGTCCAGTAAAAGTGTGGTATACCAATGTAAACGGTCGAAAAGAAGCGAAATACCGCTCTCTCTCGAAAGAATCTGTTTCTTAGATAAATATTCGACTTTCCAGGCTTGGTGGGGTGGGGGCATTTCGTCTCCTTAATTATTTTCTTACTCTTGGGGGCTAGGGTGCACAAATTTCCCACAACACATCTTGGTGTCGGACTTCACTAGAAAATGCGAACAATTCCAAGATAGCCTCACCGGTGACGCCGCAGTGACGGCATATTCTATAAATGCGCTTGTTTGGTTCATTCATCTGTCAGATTTATCGATTATTTTATTTATACAAATTTATCAGCAGAAAATTAGAAAATAGCTATTATATGTGAAATAAAATAATTTTACTCACTTTTATGCACAAAAGTTTTTGTGGACGTCTGACGTTCAGTATTTACTAAAACAAATCAAATAAGAATCGATGATCAGTCAATTTCGAGCAGTGGACATCTCTAGACTACATGGTTAACCGTCGCAATATTCAGTTAAACGTGTAGCTCCGATGGGACCTTCTTCTATACTACGTGAGAACGAGGTTCTGGCGCCAAACCACTCACCAGATATAGTTTTGGGGAAAGCGGCGGACGGGCAATAATTGCCGAACCCGTTGACCATGAACAATAAAATAATTCGATTCTATGTCCACTTACCTTCCACCAAACACCTTGTTTATGAATGGCTGTCCATTTTTAGCTTTGCAAGAAGTCTAAACTCAGACGAGGGAGTTAAAACTGTTCACATCGCCGCCGTGCGTGTAGTGTTTGTCGCGCGGTGTTGTGGCGCGTAATCGGCGTTCAGTTTAGATGTCTTGCAAAGCTAATAATGGACAGTCACTCTTAAACAAGGTTTTTTTATGAAAGGTAAGTGGACATAGAATACAATTAGTTTATTGGTTATGGTAAACGGGTTCGGCAAATATTGCCCGTTCCGCACTTTCCCAACAACTACATCTGGTGAGTGGTTTGGCGCCGGAGCCTTGTTCTCACGTGTAGTGTAGAAGAAGGTCCCACCGGAACTATTAAACGTGAAAGTCTTAATATATGAAAAGTACGATTTTCTGGAGAACCGTTCAGAATTGACCGTTCCTTGTTTGATCACACTCAGCATCGCTTCCATTGGTGAAACCATTGAGAACTGCCTTATGTTGTCCGTACTACTAGTCTGCTGGAAAACGTGGGGCGTGAAGGCCTTTAATATGCATTGTTAAAAATCACACCGTAAATTCACAGTTAGATTTACTTGCAAAAAAAGGTGTCAGTACATTCAACTGTAAAATTACGCTGCACCGTATTTTACAATTACCGCTTTTTAGCATGCTTTAAACTGTAAAATGTTGCACCATATTTATAATAACCGTTTGTTAACAGGCATTCAACTGTAAATTTTGTTAGGTGACACTGTAATTTACAGTTACCGTTTTTTTACATTACGTGACATCGTTGTCTATAATTATCGGTTCCGTGGAAAAGTAGGTCATTGGAAGGCCGAAATGGCCATTGCTCGTTCGCGTGTTTGAGCTCTTCGTATCTACAAAACGTGAAAGTCAGCATAGGGTCTCCACAGGTTTCGTAAATAATCACGAAAAAATCTGTGAAATTATTACAGGAATATACGATTTATAAGTTGAGCACATGCAACTCCACGTCAGATAAAGATAAACCCAACCGTAATTATAGGCCTAAAATACAACATTGATGATAGGATTTAGGTTACTCCCAGTTGTATCATGACATTTATCGCTCCTCAGAGACACGCTTGAAAGGAACTGCGAAAGGAAATAAATGTAATCGTCCACGAGTCCAATCTCTTCAAGACGTTCCCATCGGTGTTCTCTGATATTTCAGACTCCAAATAAAACGTCGACTGTGAAAATTGTATTGCATGTATGCACGAGTTCATGATATCGTGCATTGCTATGGCTTTGAATGAGTTCTGCGGAAACCAACTGTTTTGTGTATGTTCACAGTTTATTAGTGAATACCTGTTCAATATCCGACAAATAGATAACCCCCCTTGGAAGCAACCTAAGGGATCTCATTATATTCATGCAAAATGCCTCTCTCTTTTGTTCTCGGCCTCCCCTAAAAGAGAAATACGTGAGTAGTATAGTAAGTGCAAAAAAGGTCTTATTTTGCCGGGGGAGGTAACTCTTGGTGGCGGTAGGTGGCGTTGTGGTTATGGATTGCATCAGCATTGGCTGGATGCCAACATTTTTATCCCCACCGGGTAAAATTTAAGGGGATACTTCTTGGGGAGGAAAACTACCTCCAACACAGAAGAGTTCCAATGGGGAGGTAACTCTTTTTGTCAAATGCCGGGTTATGTTCCCTGATTCGAACATTTGCATATTAAATCTATACAGGAAAATGCCTGTATGGGGTATGGATGGTCCGATCGGGTCGAGTAATTTATCAAAGTAAAGGATTCGTGAAGGGGCATCTGATGGGTTGGGTGTGGGGTTGAAATAGCGGCATTCTGCGCATGCGCGGTGGACCCAGGGTATGGAAATAAACGTTTTGGAGCTAGGGGAGCCACTAATGGTCCGATAGGGTCATATGAGGTATCAATGTGAAGCTTATGTGAGGGGGAATCTGATGGGCTGAGTACGGGGTTGGAATAGCGTCATTCTGCGCATGCGCGGTGGCCCAAGGGTATGGAAATAGACGTTTTGGGGTCGACATGGGCCACTATGGGTCCTATGGAGCCGTATGAGGTATCCATGTGAAGCAGTCGTGAAGGCGCATCCGACGGTGTGGATGACACGTGGAACTGACGTCATTCTGCGCATGCGCGGTGGACCAAGGGTATGGAAATAGACGTTTTGGGAGCTAGGGGAGCCACTAATGGCCCGATTGGGTCGAGTGAAGTATTAATGTGAAGCACACATGAGGGGGCATCTGACTGGACTAGTGGTTCGGGCGTTGTTCCCAGTATGCGCATGCGCAAACAGGGAATTGTGGGAAAAGGCTATGGAAATACACGTTTTGAGATCCAGGGGAGCCACTGTTGGGCCGATGGAGTCGTATGGGGTATCCATGTGAAGCCTACATGAGGGGGCATCTGACTGGACTAGTGGCCCGGGCGTTGTCACCAGTCTGCGCATGCGCAGACAGGGAATTGTGGGAAAAGGGTATGGAAATAGACGTTTTCGGGTCTAGGTGGGCTACTATGGGTCCGATTGGGTCGAGTGAGGTCTTATTTTGAAGCCTATGTGAGTTGGCATCTGCCTGGACTAGTGTCTCGACCGTTGTCACCAGTCTGCGCATGCGCAAACAGGGAATTGTGGGAAAAGGGTATGGAAATAGACATTTTGAGGCCGATATGCACCACTATTGGTCCGAATGTGTCTAGGAAAGTGTCATTTTGTAGCTCTCGGGGTGTAAACCCCGATTTGAAGGATGTCCACTGCATCAGTGACGTCATCGGTGACGTCATCAGTACGAGTAGTAGCCAAAGTGGGCGTTTTGGGGCGGTGAAGGAAGGTATTTGATGTAAAAATGGACCATCCTCAGTCCGAATGCGTCGTGTGAAGCACCAAGCTCAACGCTTCAACATCCTGGTGAATTAGTCCAAAAGCTCTCATTTACCTACACACCAATACATCGAAATGCAGTGGCGCCCGTCAATGACCGTCGTTACGCCCTAGCATAACACCTTGACGCCATGATATAGACCGGAGAGAGAACAACAACAACAAAGATGAGAGAACAACAACAACAACACGTTTTTTCATATAGTTTATTTTCCCCTCCATCATAACATACCCACGCCGGGGGAGCCGCGTTGGGTAGGTCTACAGTTCAAGAAGTCTCTTGTCCAATCAGAGACCGCCATTTGGCACTGCATCTGTCATAGTCGTTCTTGTCCGTTAGATGTATTCTCAGCTGCTCTTGTCCAATCAGAAGTCGCCATTTCAGAAAGATCCATCTTCGGCCATGTTCGTTCTGAACCGTTTGTTCTAATCGGCCAGGCCAGGATATTGTTCGGGCAGCATGTCCTGAAACAGTTGTTTGCGCATTCTGAGTATCTATCAGTGCATGGGTGATTACATTCATCCGATGGGAAGATTCCGTAATTTGGTTACGAAAAACGTGACATTGGTGACCCGCTCCACCATCCACTTGGTGTTGGGGCGTTGTTGTTGGGCCCATTCGAAAGGATCCACGGCGTCCAGTTTCTCCAGCATCGTCTCTAGCGACGCCCGGTTATTGATGGTAAACGGTTGGTCAAATACCAGGATGTTACTGCTCGGGTAAAAGTATCGGACTTGGTCTGTCTCCTTATGCTGCAGCACATAACCAAACGCCAGATTTAATTTGAAGGACGTAGCTTGGTCATTGAAGATGGCTTCCAGGTAGCTGCGTAGACGAGCGAGGTTGGTCAGTCGGAAATTGTAGATATCTTGAATAGGGCGATGACGGTGGAAACAGTGCCGTATCATGGGCCAATGGCGCCGATAGATGTCACTCACTGGATGGTCTTCATGTAACAGATCGCTAGGAACATCCACCGCATCTTCCAGAAAATGTGCATTGTTGTCAGTCCTATGACTCGAAACAGTAATGCTAGGGAACGGCTGGATATCTACGCTCTTCTGAACTGTGGGTATAGGCGGGCTCTCCGTGATCGCATCACCAGTGGCATTCGTCTCCCCGGCCTCATCTTCACTAGGTCTGACCCTCCTGTGTGCCTCTTTAGTGGAAAGTTGTCGCTCATACCGTGGTGACGGACTATGAATCAAACGCTGATGACGTCTTAACTGACTGGGTCGTTTGAAGAGTTGACCACATTCATTACATTGTTCCATCGCGCCCTCGTGGAGTGAACGTTCGTGGCGCAGTAAAGCATCTTCCCGATTAAATGACCGTGCGCAAGTTATACAAGTATACCGTGCGCCTTTGTGGATGGAAGACTCATGCCGTCGCAAATCTTCTGGGCGAGTAAATGGCTTCAGGCAGGTCGAACAAGAGAACATGTCGGCTGCGTATCAGAAAATGCTGAATATTCCCACCTACCGCCACTTTTATAAGCCCGAAGCCCACAAGAACTATCCTACGTTGTTCTCTCCACCAATCAGCGCATCGCTGTCCTCTACACTCGGGTACGCACTTGTCACATGTCTACGTACACACCGTAACAAAATGTATTATACCATATCTATCCTGTATTAGACAATATCTTCCCTGTATTTAATGTACATGTAATCTCCGCACATGCGCATGTACTATGTGAATGTACATGTACTATTTGTCTGTACACGTAATCTGTCCATGTACATGTACTCTGTCAATACAAATGTTCCTTATTCATGTAAACGTACTCTGTGCATGTCATTCTACATGCACTCTGCTCATGTCCATGTGAATATACCCTATTCAAATGCATATACATACTCTCTGTCCATATCGCTATAAAGCTGAAATATTGTGGAATGCGACGTTAAACCTTAATTCTCTTACTCTCTCTCTCTCTCTCTCTTTCTCAATGAACATGTACTCTGTACAATATCGCATGATGTAGACCGGTGAGAGAACAACAACAACAACCAGGATGACAGGTCAATCATTTTATTATCCCCTCCAATACATTATACACAAGCTGGGGGAGCCGCGTTGGGTTTACAATACAATTAGCCTCTTGTCCAATCAGAGGCCGCCATTTGCATCGCTCATATTCGTTCTTTTCCGTTAGATGTATTCTCGGCTGTCCAATCAGAAACCACCGTTTCAGAAAGTTCCATCTTTGCTCGGTGTGACCTAATATGATTCTTACTCATCCATTCAGCTGTCTGTACATATGTTAGAAGTCTCTCTTTCTATATAATGGCGGCCATATTTTATCCATACAATGATGGAGTCATATGAGGTATCCATGTGAAGCACACATGAGGGGGCATCTGACTGGACTAGTGGCTCGGCCGTTGTCAACATTCTGCGCATGCGCAGACAGGGAATTGTGGGAAAAGTGTATGCAAATAGACGTTTTGGGGTCTATTTGGGCCCCTGGTCGGCCTATGAGGTCGAGTGAGGTATTGTTGTAAAGGATACGTGAGGGGGCATCCGCCTGGACTAGTATGACGTGGAACTGACGTCATTCTGCGCATGCGCAGTAGACAAAATTTATGGAAATAGACGTTTTAGGGTCTATGTGAACCACTAATGGTCCAATGGAGTTGAGTGAGGTATCAATGTAAAGCAGTCGTGAAGGAGCATCCAGTCATGGATGGGTGCATGTAAAATTAGGATTTTTTCCCGAAAATATAAAAAGCGAAACACGGACTTTACCCCTAAAATAGAGGAAAACACCTATCAACCCTAGACAAAAGGGATAATATCGGTCCCCGGGCTTATTGGGACCTGCCTATCAAGTCAATGGGGTGGATGCATGTAAAACTTTCTCCAGAAAAAAGCGGAAAGCGGACTTTACCCCTAAAATAGGGGAAAACACCTATGAACCCTATCTCAATTCCGGAGCTCCAAGAGCTCCCGAGCTCCGAGTTCCAAGAGCTCCTAACTCCAAGAGCTCCGGAGCTCCGAGCTCCAAGAGCTCCGGAGCTCCGACGGCACCACCGGGCGTTGACGGGCGTTGCTACAAGAGAACTCAGAGCTCCGGAGCTCGGAGCTCCGGAGCTCCGAGTTCCAAGAGCTCCGGAGCTCCGAGTTCCAAGAGCTCCGGAGCTCCGAGTTCTAACCCGGATGTAAGATGAGGACCCGGATGTAAAACCACAGCACCCAGGGAAGTGACCTTTGACCCTGCGCTACTCGAAAGTGACGTCATCGTGTACGCAGGCACATATATATACCCGATGCACCCACACCCTGGTGTACCTTATGCCCTAAGGGCTATAGGGTACAGGGTGCACCGGGTATATATATGTGCCTGCGTACGATGACGTCACTTTCGGAGTAGCGCAGGGCCGTAAAGGTCACTTCCCTGGGTGCTGTGGTTTTACATCCGGGTCCTCATCTTACATCCGGGTTAGAACTGGAGCTCCGGAGCTCTTGGAGTTTGGAGCTCCGGAGCTCTTGGAGTTAGGAGCTCTTGGAACTCGGAGCTCCGGAGCTCTTGGAACTCGGAGCTCCGGAGCTCTTGGAACTCGGAGCTCCGAGTTCTCTTGTAGCAACGCCCGTCAACGCCCGGTGGTGCTGTCGGAGCTCCGGAGCTCTTGGAGTTCGGAGCTCCGGAGCTCTTGGAGTTAGGAGCTTTCGGAACTCGGAGCTCGGGAGCTCTTGGAGCTCCGGAATTGAGATAGGGTTCATAGGTGTTTTCCCCTATTTTAGGGGTAAAGTCCGCTTTCCGCTTTTTTCTGGAGAAAGTTTTACATGCATCCACCCCATTGACTTGATAGGCAGGTCCCAATAAGCCCGGGGACCGATATTATCCCTTTTGTCTAGGGTTGATAGGTGTTTTCCTCTATTTTAGGGGTAAAGTCCGTGTTCCGCTTTTTATATTTTCGGGAAAAAATCCTAATTTTACATGCACCCATCCATGACTGGATGCTCCTTCACGACTGCTTTACATTGATACCTCACTCAACTCCATTGGACCATTAGTGGTTCACCTAGACCCTAAAACGTCTATTTCCATAAATTTTGTCTACTGCGCATGCGCAGAATGACGTCAGTTCCACGTCATACTAGTCCAGGCGGATGCCCCCTCACGTATCCTTTACAACAATACCTCACTCGACCTCATAGGCCGACCAGGGGCCCAAATAGACCCCAAAACGTCTATTTGCATACACTTTTCCCACAATTCCCTGTCTGCGCATCATGCGATATTGTACAGAGTACATGTTCATTGAGAAAGAGAGAGAGAGAGAGAGAGTAAGAGAATTAAGGTTTAACGTCGCATTCCACAATATTTCAGCTTTATAGCGATATGGACAGAGAGTATGTATATGCATTTGAATAGGGTATATTCACATGGACATGAGCAGAGTGCATGTAGAATGACATGCACAGAGTACGTTTACATGAATAAGGAACATTTGTATTGACAGAGTACATGTACATGGACAGATTACGTGTACAGACAAATAGTACATGTACATTCACATAGTACATGCGCATGTGCGCAGATTACATGTACATTAAATACAGGGAAGATATTGTCTAATACAGGATAGATATGGTATAATACATTTTGTTACGGTGTGTACGTAGACATGTGACAAGTGCGTACCCGAGTGTAGAGGACAGCGATGCGCTGATTGGTGGAGAGAACAACGTAGGATAGTTCTTGTGGGCTTCGGGCTTATAAAAGTGGCGGTAGGTGGGAATATTCAGCATTTTCTGATACGCAGCCGACATATTCTCTTGTTCGACCTTGCTGAAACCATTTACTCGCCCAGAAGATTTGCGACGGCATGAGTCTTCCATCCACAAAGGCGCACGGTATACTTGTATAACTTGCGCACGGTCATTTAATCGGGAAGATGCTTTACTGCGCCACGAACGTTCACTCCACGAGGGCGCGATGGAACAATGTAATGAATGTGGTCAACTCTTCAAACGACCCAGTCAGTTAAGACGTCATCAGCGTTTGATTCATAGTCCGTCACCACGGTATGAGCGACAACTTTCCACTAAAGAGGCACACTGTTATAAATCACACCGTAAATTCACAGTTAAATGTACTGGCAGAAAAGGTGCCAGTACATTCAACTGTAAAATTACGTTGCACCGTATTTTACAATTACCGTTTTTTAACAGGCTTTGAACTGTAAAATGTTGCAACGTATTTTATAATTACCGTTTATTGACAGGCATTCAACTGTAAAATTTGGGTAGCCCTGTAATTTACAATTACCGTTGTTTTAACATTCTTTAAACAATACAATTACGTGGCACCATTGTCACAATTATCGGTTCCGCGGCAACGTAGGTCACTGAAAGGCCGAAATGGCCATTGCTCTTCGTGTTTACAAATGCGATTACCACAAGCTTCGTAAATAATCACGAAGAATCTGTGCAATTATTACACGAATAGTAGGATGCAACTCCAAGTCAGATAAAACCCATCTTCGCATATGCAAGTCGAACACTAAATGACGGAACGTTAGCGTAGTATTTAGCTTGAACTGTGAAGATGGATAAAACCGAAACCACACCGTACTATAGACCGAAAATTAAAGTTAGCCGCTGCGTCCGTCCCAGCACGTGTTCTGATAATGCTCTGAATGTTGTATCGTACAACACAGGTGTCGGATGTTTCCTGCAACTGAGCGTTTCGTGTGCAAAGATATCAACCTCCTTTCAGAGAAAACAAGAATTTTATGTTACGTGTGTGCGCAGTTTACCCATTGCAGTTGATGTCAACTGAAATATCACAGTTCAGTTTACTGATGAATGTGTTTACGATTGAATGTACTGTAAACTCCAACATACATTTACTGTAAAATAACGGTAATTTATAACAGTGCACACAGGAGGGTCAGACCTAGTGAAGATGAGGCCGGGGAGACGAATGCCACTGGTGATGCGATCACGGAGAGCCCGCCTATACCCACAGTTCAGAAGAGCGTAGATATCCAGCCGTTCCCTAGCATTACTGTTTCGAGTCATAGGACTGACAACAACGCACATTTTCTGGAAGATGCGGTGGATGTTCCTAGTGTAACACCGGTCTCCCATGTGATGGACATGGGCAGTGCCACGTGAAAGAGAGTGAGCTAGGGTGCGATTACATATGACCGTAACATAACTACATTCTCAACCCAGGAACTCAGACAAACACAGTGGATGTGATATGGATATTAAATGAGCTTTATTAATATTTAATCCATATCAATTTTGAATAAATGTGTACTACTGTGTGTTTTAAAATAATTTTGAAACATTAATTTCAGGATAATTTCGAATTTCAGGATAATTTCGGGTCTGCCCTAAAACCAGCCCGTTTAGCTGTCATCATGCCGAGGTCGCTGGGCATGATGGCTCTATTGCTCGTGATGGAACCTGGCTGCTGCACCTATATAGTGGGAAAACATTTTACCCAGGCTGTAGTGACCGCCATCAGTAGCAGTGGAGCAAAGAGCCATGCACATACAATATGCATGGTTTATTGTCGACCTATAGAATCTCCATTTGCCACAGCACAATCAAATACTAAAAAATCACTTTTGAACATACTCTAACATCTATGTGAAGACCTGGAAATACTGTATATGAGCATCGTATCTTAAGCACGATTTACAGAATTACAACCTAACGTATCAGCACGATTTACAGAATTATAACCAAACGTCGTATACGGCACAGAACATATACTATTAAAAGGAGATCGATAGAAAAACGTATGTACCCAAATCACTGATCTAGCATATGGTGCTGTGGCAACTGGTAGACTCAACAAGTCGGCAAGAATAGCACTCAACAAGTGACGTGAATGATATGGTTCAATCATTTAAGATAATTACTCAAATGTTTATACAAATCTACCAATCATAACAACTGGATATAAAGCTGGGTGCAAATGAAGTATATGCTGTGTATACTGGAGTGGTTAACAAAGGAACAGCCCGTGAATGAGCTGGACATAATTAGATAAAACCACATGGTGCAGAGAGGGGGGAAAACGGTCCCTCTCAGGTCTATTAAATAGCACTTCTTGTCACTGAAAAAATGATAAACCCAAGTTACCAATTAGTCTTAACATGATGCTCCGTCAATCATGAACAAAAAGATCATATCAACCCAGTGATAGATTATCTACAATTTAGACTTTAAGCGACCATGTGGTGTCTAGACAAAGGATGGATATCGCCAAACAGAAAACCAGCCAAAATGCACAGCACAACTTCATTAAGTTAACATGGAACTTCCAACATGTTTACAAATACAGTAGATTATAGATTCAATGAAATAAAGATAACTTCTCACCTATATAGTGGGAAAACATTTTACCCAGGCTGTAGTGACCGCCATCAGTAACAGTGGAGCAAAGAGGCCGGCTTAAAGATGCTAGTCAGTTTTAAAGACTTGATCATGTGACCCCATTAATTCCAAAGTAAAGTTTGAGGCTCTATACGGGGTGACTCAAATGTCGACTCAATTAGTAACCATTCAGAGAGTAACCAGTCTCTGGGGGATTACATTCACCCCCCCTAAAAAGAGGAATTTTGAGCCGAAATCAACAAAGTGCCACAACCAACAAATGAGGATCACTCTCACAGCCCGCTAGGTGGAAGCGATAACGGGTGATTCGAATGTGTGTGCCTACCTGCAATTAAGTTGGATTTAATGCAGATAGACAAACAAACGCGCGAGAAGATAATTTAAAAAGAGAGGTTTAAATCGTTAGGGGCCGAGACGGTATAGAGGCACGTACTGAGCGACAGTGCATGCTCACAGGGCAAACAGTTAATGATATCAGGTACTTAACTGTTGGCTAACTTTTGATATTAGAAGGAAATCAATTTAACTCCTATTCAAGAATGTAAACAATGCATGGAGTTGATACTCGGATAACACTTTACCTCGCACTGGTATAACAAAGGAGTGACCTACATAATTGGAGTATTAATTTTATCATAATAATATCCAATAACGCCACTTTTCACAGGTCCGCGGAAACCCGGATCAAAAAGCAATTAGTATTAATAACATGGCCAATGTTATGTTTGAACTAATATACCCAGAGACAACCAGAAATGTATGGTTGCAACAGTGCGAATTGTTATCTCATGAACAATGAATGTGGGAATGTGTCAACCGATCTCAACTCCAACCGTGCATATAAAAGAGGGACATATTCCCATCACCATATGACTATATGTGAACATGAACAACTGATGAGCATGCAGCATAACATATACACAAATGGGTATATGTGGTATGGTGAAGATGTATATAATAGAATGCAAATATTAAACTGTGTATTATTAACAGTTAATAAACCAATATCCAATGATAGTGCATAAGCACAGCGAAAAGCGAAGCCAGTTATCAGCGCTATAAAGCGCAACCTGAACGCGTCGACCTATATCATATGGATCATTCAGTTTTAGTAATCATATATTCGACACCACTTATTGCATCAAGCATTATGAAGTACGAATTCACTTCACGAAATATTCCTAAAAGATATAACCGAAGTGAATATCCATAAAGGATTTAGCCAAACAAGTAACATTTCGTTATGGACTCAACATATGTAAACAAAGGCGTGGTCACATGATATGCAAACAAACACGGGGTATCCATTACTCCAGCAAATGTGTACCGCGATAATATCGTATGAACATGTTGATGCGATGTATCAACATGAACTATATAAATGCCAAAGTTATTGCACAGTGTGCAACATGTTAAAACAAAGCAATGATTAACATGTTAATGAACCAATGAGATGTGATACCAAATACTAATATATTCCAACAACACTATATTGCAACATACATGTATGTATGCAGTGTAGGATTGTTGTGAAATTATAACACCATACTAGTCCTGTGAGATCTATGCTAAATATCACCCTGAAATATCAGAAACCGGGTATAAAATGTAACCGGGATATAGCCTGGTAATATATTACTATTACAACTGAAGACTGAAATCAATTTCATGAAACAAACAAAGTCCCAAAGGCCTAAAGTCAACTAACAACATTGTGTTGTTGTTATGAGCTGGTTTGTTTACATCCTGTCAAATCCATGGGCGCAGACATCTTGTCTGAGGATGTCTGGGATTAAAACAGATAAGGGATCGGAGGTCAGTAAAGTTCACACATGTGGTTTGTCAAATGTCCCAGGCAAAGTCTTGGTCCAGTGGCTGAAATTCTATCCTCCAGTCAGCCACATGGAAGGCTAATTTTTAAACTGTGTGCCAAAATATTACCATACAGGCAGGAAAAGTTAATTTCCAAAAACTGTCCAGCAACTATGATTTTGTTTGATTTCATTTGAATATTCCTAAAATCTGACAATCGGTTTTAAATCTGGACATGTATCACTTAGACTAAATTCAATAATTTTAAAGATTACACACATCTGTTAAATAAACAACTAATTGTTTGCTTTCTTAACAAACTGTAATAGTGCCAAATGATTCTTGTGAATAGAATTGTTTAGACTAGTTGATTAAATAAAAACTCTAAACAGTAGAGAATTACACTGTGAAGAAATAAACCAGAAAGAAATAATTTAACGAGCCGATCTCACAGGGCAGTATCTAATCAACAATTGATAATTTCCAATTAATTTCCAGATATGCATTTATAGAAATTACTGTTAAACGAGTGACACGCGCGCGCCTTCTGCAGCGTAAGTTTATAGCGCTTCAATAGAATGTGGCTGGACCACCGAAAGTTCATATATTCAACAGCCATTCGAAAGTCAGAAGTTCTTTGTGACAGGTCACCAAGATGTCCAAAAATCTCATCCACTAGAAATCAGAGAATCCACTCCTATGGCATCCCATACTGTCGGACGTCATGATGGCTTTGCCGTCTTCTGTCTGATTTAGTTGGAGTTGAGGCATGCTAGCTCCCCATGTAGCCTGGCACATCCGCCAGTCCAGAACTGTCATGTTAGGTCACATCTTCATCTCCAGTCATGCTTCTAAACCCCTTGGCTGATGACAGTATGAGCGATAGGCAATTTTGATAAATGTACAGACATCTCCAGGCTAATTCACAGATTCAGCCATCTGAGGATGTGCATGCATCACCGAAAGCATAACACAAACTGTTACACATTGAGTGTTCATCAGTCCCTCAGATTCAGATTAAATCTAATGTGTAATTATCACTGGATATGACGGCTTCCAAATGATGGTCTGCCAAACATCCATACTTCTCAGTTGTCAAAACTGCCTAAAAGGACTTGAATAAAAGGCCAAAAAATGCTTTAATTCTGATTCCCTAAAGTGCACTCATGGCAACAACTCAATAATGCATGATGCGGGTCCATGGACCATAATCAGAGATCAGAATCTGAAACAGTCACAGTGTTTATCTGGAACTCAAGATTTCTCAGGAATTTAAGAAACAAGTGTTTTAAACTTCTGAAGTGTGGTCCAATCTTCATAGAGGACTCCGACTTTGACGAAGTGACCAAATGTCTTATCCCCAGAATACCTTGTCAGTAAACTAAACTCTGGTTATGAAATCCCCACAAGCCCAGACATGCACACTCGAGAGTTGCCAAGGTCACTCTTAGATAAATTAAAGCTGATGGACCAGGCTGGTAAAGCGATAAAACCAAAATATACCAGCATGTCCTGCACATCTGTACAAGTCTGTCCCTGGGAGAGATATACTGATACAGTCACATGTAATATATAGCCACACCGTTGCCCCACTGTTGGGCGCCATCGTAACACCGGTCTCCCATGTGGTGGACATGGGCAGTGCCACGTGAAAGAGAGTGAGTTAGGGTGCGATTACATATGACCGTAACATAACTACATTCTCAACCCAGGAACTCAGACAAACACAGTGGATGTGATATGGATATTAAATGAGCTTTATTAATATTTAATCCATATCAATTTTGAATAAATGTGTACTACTGTGTGTTTAAAATAATTTTGAAACATTAATTTCAGGATAATTTCGAATTTCAGGATAATTTCGGGTCTGCCCTAAAACCAGCCCGTTTAGCTGTCATCATGCCGAGGTCGCTGGGCATGATGGCTCTATTGCTCGTGATGGAACCTGGCTGCTGCACCTATATAGTGGGAAAACATTTTACCCAGGCTGTAGTGACCGCCATCAGTAGCAGTGGAGCAAAGAGCCATGCACATACAATATGCATGGTTTATTGTCGACCTATAGAATCTCCATTTGCCACAGCACAATCAAATACTAAAAAATCACTTTTGAACATACTCTAACATCTATGTGAAGACCTGGAAATACTGTATATGAGCATCGTATCTTGAGCACGATTTACAGAATTACAACCTAACGTATCAGCACGATTTACAGAATTATAACCAAACGTCGTATACGGCACAGAACATATACTATTAAAAGGAGATCGATAGAAAAACGTATGTACCCAAATCACTGATCTAGCATATGGTGCTGTGGCAACTGGTAGACTCAACAAGTCGGCAAGAATAGCACTCAACAAGTGAAGTGAATGATATGGTTCAAACATTTAAGATAATTACTCAAATGTTTATACAAATCTACCAATCATAACAACTGGATATAAAGCTGGGTGCAAATGAAGTATATGCTGTGTATACTGGAGTGGTTAACAAAGGAACAGCCCGTGAAAGAGCTGGACATAATTAGATAAAACCACATGGTGCAGAGAGGGGGGAAAACGGTCCCTCTCAGGTCTATTAAATAGCACTTCTTGTCACTGAAAAAATGATAAACCCAAGTTACCAATTAGTCTTAACATGATGCTCCGTCAATCATGAACAAAAAGATCATATCAACCCAGTGATAGATTATCTACAATTTAGACTTTAAGCGACCATGTGGTGTCTAGACAAAGGATGGATATCGCCAAACAGAAAACCAGCCAAAATGCACAGCACAACTTCATTAAGTTAACATGGAACTTCCAACATGTTTACAAATACAGTAGATTATAGATTCAATGAAATAAAGATAACTTCTCACCTATATAGTGGGAAAACATTTTACCCAGGCTGTAGTGACCGCCATCAGTAACAGTGGAGCAAAGAGGCCGGCTTAAAGATGCTAGTCAGTTTTAAAGACTTGATCATGTGACCCCATTAATTCCAAAGTAAAGTTTGAGGCTCTATACGGGGTGACTCAAATGTCGACTCAATTAGTAACCATTCAGAGAGTAACCAGTCTCTGAGGGATTACACTAGCGATCTGTTACATGAAGACCATCCAGTGAGTGACATCTATCGGCGCCATTGGCCCATGATACGGCACTGTTTCCACCGTCATCGCCCTATTCAAGATATCTACAATTTCCGACTGACCAACCTCGCTCGTCTACGCAGCTACCTGGAAGCCATCTTCAATGACCAAGCTACGTCCTTCAAATTAAATCTGGCGTTTGGTTATGTGCTGCAGCATAAGGAGACAGACCAAGTCCGATACTTTTACCCGAGCAGTAACATCCTGGTATTTGACCAACCGTTTACCATCAATAACCGGGCGTCGCTAGAGACGATGCTGGAGAAACTGGACGCCGTGGATCCTTTCGAATGGGCCCAACAACAACGCCCCAACACCAAGTGGATGGTGGAGCGGGTCACCAATGTCACGTTTTTCGTAACCAAATTACGGAATCTTCCCATCGGATGAATGTAATCACCTATGCACTGATAGATACTCAGAATGCGCAAACAACTGTTTCAGGACATGCTGCCCGAACAATATCCTGGCCTGGCCGATTAGAACAAACGGTTCAGAACGAACATGGCCGAAGATGGATCTTTCTGAAATGGCGACTTCTGATTGGACAAGAGCAGCTGAGAATACATCTAACGGACAAGAACGACTATGACAGATGCAGTGCCAAATGGCGGTCTCTGATTGGACAAGAGACTTCTTGAACTGTAAACCTACCCAACGCGGCTCCCCCGGCGTGGGTATGTTATGATGGAGGGGAAAATAAACTATATGAAAAAACGTGTTGTTGTTGTTGTTCTCTCATCTTTGTTGTTGTTGTCCTATCTCCGGTCTATATCATGGCGTCAAGGTGTTATGCTAGGGCGTAACGACGGTCATTGACGGGCGCCACTGCATTTCGATGTATTGGTGTGTAGGTAAATGAGAGCTTTTGGACTAATTCACCAGGACGTTGAAGCGTTGAGCTTGGTGCTTCACACGACGCATTCGGACTGAGGATGGTCCATTTCTACATCAAATACCTTCCTTCACCGCCCCAAAACGCCCACTTTGGCTACTACTCGTACTGATGACGTCACCGATGACGTCACTGATGCAGTGGACATCCTTCAAATCGGGGTTTACACCCCGAGAGCTACAAAATGACACTTTCCTAGACACATTCGGACCAATAGTGGTGCATATCGGCCTCAAAATGTCTATTTCCATACCCTTTTCCCACAATTCCCTGTTTGCGCATGCGCAGACTGGTGACAACGGTCGAGACACTAGTCCAGGCAGATGCCAACTCACATAGGCTTCAAAATAAGACCTCACTCGACCCAATCGGACCCATAGTAGCCCACCTAGACCCGAAAACGTCTATTTCCATACTCTTTTCCCACAATTCCCTGTCTGCGCATGCGCAGACTGGTGACAACGCCCGGGCCACTAGTCCAGTCAGATGCCCCCTCATGTAGGCTTCACATGGATACCCCATACGACTCCATCGGCCCAACAGTGGCTCCCCTGGATCTCAAAACGTGTATTTCCATAGCCTTTTCCCACAATTCCCTGTTTGCGCATGCGCAGACTGGGGACAACGCCCGAACCACTAGTCCAGTCAGATGCCCCCTCATGTGTGCTTCACATTAATACTTCACTCGACCCAATCGGGCCATTAGTGGCTCCCCTAGCTCCCAAAACGTCTATTTCCATACCCTTGGTCCACTGCGCATGCGCAGAATGACGTCAGTTCCACGTGTCACCCACACCGTCGGATGCGCCTTCACGACTGCTTCACATGGATACCTCATACGGCTCCATAGGACCCATAGTGGCCCATGTCGACCCCAAAACGTCTATTTCCATACCCTTGGGCCACCGCGCATGCGCAGAATGACGCTATTCCAACCCCGTACCCAGCCCATCAGATTCCCCCTCACATAAGCTTCACATTGATACCTCATATGACCCTATCGGACCATTAGTGGCTCCCCTAGCTCCAAAACGTTTATTTCCATACCCTGGGTCCACCGCGCATGCGCAGAATGCCGCTATTTCAACCCCACACCCAACCCATCAGATGCCCCTTCACGAATCCTTTACTTTGATACCTTACTCGACCCGATCGGACCATCCATACCCCATACAGGCATTTTCCTGTATAGATTTAATATGCAAATGTTCGAATCAGGGAACATAACCCGGCATTTGACAAAAATCACAAAAGTGCATCAAGAGTTACCTCCCCATTGGAACTCTTCTGTGTTGGAGGTAGTTTTCCTCCCCAAGAAGTATCCCCTTAAATTTTACCCGGTGGGGACAAAATTGTTGGCATCCAGCCAATGCTGATGCAATCCATAACCACAACGCCACCTACCGCCACCAAGAGTTACCTCCCCCGGCAAAATAAGACCTTTTTTGCACTTACTATACTACTTACGTGTCCTAGCAAAAGCGTCCATAAAGTGATGCTAGTGGAATTTCTTTTATTGTCAATTTCCGCTTATCGATTTCGGCAAAGTATTTGGACATCGTTGCATCTGTGGCGCAGCAAGCCAGATCTACAACATGAGTACACGGTTATTTGGTCTGTGAGATATTGAATGGTAGATGTCTCCGTATAACTTACATGTATGAAAAATTCAAATCGATTTTGTTTTTCTATTTTTCTTTCTCTAATAGTGTTGTTAGCTTGGGGTTTCTGCAAGATAATGTACGTGTGAAATGTGGCATGAACTCCCTAGTTTGACTGTCTTGGGCAAAAAAGGGATAGTTATATTTATATAGGAAATACTCCCTGTCTGTGATACCTGGTTTAGGGAGACTTGCATGGGATCAATAGGTCAAAGGTCAAGTGTACTGTGACTCCAAACTCATCATTGAAAATCACCATCGTCATCAGTAGATGCAGGGGCAAATGATTGCTATGGTACACAAAACGGCGACGGATAGGCTAAGCGATATATTAATATGGCCAGCATGAATAACATGGAAAGCTGTATGACTGAGCCCATAGTGCCAATTAGGCACTCACCACGCACCAAAGTATCCTCTCCCAGGGTGCTTTGCGCTACGCTCCATTTATCCCTGTAGGGGTCTCGCCATTTTTTTGCAGGATTCTTGCAGAAACCAAGAACTGGTCTATCTAACTGTTTTACTGATCGCAAATCGTATGTTTATCTTGACATAGGGCCTACACTTAGCAGTTGTCCAATGTGCTTCAAAATGCCAGTGTCACACAGTTTCAAGGCAGCTTTTTGACAAATAACCATAAAACTATATGTTGCGTAAATATACATCGGTGAATCGCGGCTGATATTAATTCGCCCAGTTAGACGGTCCTCATATTCCTTTACTGCTGCAACAGATGACCTTGGGTCAACTCCGGCAAAGTCCGCGAGACCCTTACAGCGCTGAATGGAGAGGCGCGAAGCAGAACGTGAAGAATGTCTGATAGGGCTTGGCACCCGAGATGTCTCGGGCGCGTGGCGAGTGGCGAGTTTCTGAGAGGCTCTAGTTTTAACGTTTTCCCGTATTTATTATACAGTCTTGAGATAATTACGCCGGAAGGTTTAATGAGCCGCGGCTACTCTCGAATACCAGGCCAAACCCTTTAATTTTGTATAGATATAACTGCCGCTGGTGTCTTACGCTCCAAGTTGGCTCGTCCACGATTGTTTAACGGGGATTAGATTACCAACGTGCGCATGATGTCACCTAATAAATATCTTTCCTGTCCTCATATAATAGCATCTCAGGGCAATCATGATAGACAGTCAATCTGGTGGCCAGCGTTTTATACCAGGTTAATTTTCTTCACACGTAGACCGGCACTTTGCTGAGTAATGAATCCGCTTGCATCGGATATTTTTCTCTTCGTCGCTGGTTATTGCTGCCTATAGTCTTGTTCATCTATACTACTTTCTTAATATTAAAGTTTAATATCAGCTGCCATTGCCCGGAGAAAAGAAAGTCCTCTCAGTACATAGTGAAGGAAATAAATCAGTCCCAATGATACCTGTACAGCTGTAGCCTAGCCCGAAAACATCGGCTAAGGAGAGTCTATTTCTTGAGGGGGTTGTTGTTGCTGACCCCTTAGCCCGAATCACTAATACAGACCGAAAAGGAAATAAATAAATAAGACGTCAGTCGCTCGAGATCTTTAACTGCACACGGCGTGGGGAATTGAGACAGAGGCACAAAAAGCATTTTATCGAATAAATAATATGATTTGGCATCTCCAGCACTATGACAACCACCTAATGACTCCTTTAATTAGATGGAATCCCCCATCAAACACGGATTTTGTCAACAAAACCGTCGTGTTTCTTTCTCCACAGTTTACAGGGACATGCGCAGAATGGGGTTGACCTTTTGACTCACGTCATCCATACTGGTTTTAAACTAATAGCGATGTCTGTTTATTCACGTGATCAGAAAGGTTTACAACATAAAAATAGCGAAGGTCATATTCTCACAAGATGTCGGAGGTTTTTTCTCACACATTTGATCACATGTTGTCAGCATCAAAACAGTCATGATAGATGGTACATGGACAAAGAAGCTCAGGTCGATCAAACTGTATCAAATTGGCATATTTTTTCTCTCCCGTTTCGTTATTTTCGTCAGCGAAAAGCCGCTTGTCGCGACATAAATTTTTATCGCGAAAATTTAACCCACCCTCGATCTGGGCTGTGATAGGAATGCCACGCCCCCTTACCTATATTCACCTATCACAGCCAGAGTTTCTGGGTTAAGCTGTAGCCAAGCTTTTACATGGCGTCTCATGTTCTAAACTCTTTCTGGTCTGACAAATGACAGGAAGGTATTTTATTTCACCTAAAATTTCATTTTCTTACATACAGAGCAATTTTTGTGCCAAAAATTCGAAAAACGAATTCGGACAAAAAAAATGTTTTCTAACGATGTGACGTCACTGTGACATCATCAGGGCGCCCATCTTGGGTTGTTCTTTTTTGCAGTTTCTGGAAGAGCTTGCTTCAAGAGTATAGTGTGGTATAGCTCCCTGGCCTTAGTGATAACAAACATATTGGGGCGGGGCAAATCGCCGTGGCCAGATAGGGTTCACGCCATGCCATATGCCTGCACACGTCGCAAACGGCTTTGTTCTCATCGGGCCTTGCCGCAACGTTCTGGACGCTCTTTTTAAATGGAATAAACTTAGTCGCTAGTGTAAACTGCAGAATCATTTGTAAAGTCTTTATCAAATCTCCAAGCGAGAAATCCATCTTAACATCATTTAGCTTTTGGTTATTGATTACCGTACGAAATGGTCTCGAACCAAATGGATTGGGGCGGTTTCTTGTTTGAAGAGTTGTTGAGGACGACGTGTGCTGATATATGGCCGATGCATGGCATTGATGAAACGGGACGCCATGTAAAAACTTAGCATGTAAAAACATTATGATGTCAAGAGCTAATAATAAATAAAAAGCTAATTGCTAATGATCGAATTTATGTGCGATATCTCTACAGGATCCAAAATATACCCTAATTCTTTCTAATCTTGTGACGTACATATACAAATCCTTGACTTCCTGCTCAATAAGATTCCGACCAATGAGAGACGCCTGTTAGGCTGCTATAGACATCTCCCTTAAGGACAGGAGACCCTCACTCAGTTTCCATTTCACTATAGGAACATATGACCGGCGTGATCTCTGGCTCTGTCCAACAAACCGTTCTAGCTCCGACTCGTCGACTTATCTCAATACACGATATTACTTTCTGAAGCTTTTCATATAATCGATGTTCAGCAAGGCCATTACACGAACCACTTCGGTGTAGGCCTCTGAAACATTGTGAACCCTAGGCTCTCCTTGTTTTGGTGTTCAAACGCTGTCCGGTGCTGTATCAATGGAGAATGTTAGCGATTCCATATACGGAAGGTACGAATTTGTGCGTGTTCGTTCTGAGATAGCTGTACCGTGCCTGGTTATCATAAGTATTGCATCTGTCATAGGAACGTTCGGTAATACACTTATTCTCGTAGCTTTGGTGGTTTACCGGAAGACGTGGATGTTAGAAGCTATATTCATCGCTAACCTGGCTATATCGGATATGTTCGTGACTATGGTGGCCGATCCCATGAGCATTGTTGGTAAGTGACAGTATACATTTCTTATTCCCAGCGATGGTCGTCGTGTGATAAATTTCCGGAAAATATTTCCTGTGTTTGTCGCTAATGTTAGCTTGATACAAACCTTCCTTTTAATGCTATAGACTATAGAATACCGGATTCTACTTGCTTTCAGAACGTATATTTAACAGTGTCATTCCAAGTTTGTTTCGCTTTCGCGCTAGATCGCCACGTAACGTGCCTTTTTTTCAGAGTAAGAGCAAATGCAATTCTCCTGTTTATTGGTATTGAGTGAAAATTTCACTCAAGAAAGTGGAAATTCATCCCACTCAAGTTGAGTGAAATTCATCCAAGTGTGAGTGAAATTTCCTCAAGTTTGAGCCCATGCAGTTCTGCCGAATTCCGTTTGTTATTGATTTATTAATTAATCGTGTCATACTGATCTTACTTCAATTCTGTCAGTTCAAGCAGTTTTGCCAATTTTTGTTTGTTATTAATTAATTAATTATGTCATACTCATCATGTTGTCTGGAAAGAGATTATTATTCCGGATTATTATCATACCGTATTTTATGTGACTCCGTACCTCCAGAACCAAGTTATAATTTTGCAGGATTTACTGATATAAATATGCATTAATTCATCAGGATGCCTGTTCACCAATCCATACCTGAATAAAGTATTGTTTAAACCATTAGGATGACTGAACAAGGTCAATACTGCTGTCCAGTAGCTGGAGTTTTTCTCTCTAGGGAGCGACTATCTCCTCTCTATTGTCCAGTAACTTACTAACGATAGTAAATTAAAACGTTCTCACAGCTCATAGGTGATATTCCGATCGCAGATAGCTAATTTAACCTGAAAAACCAACTTCATTATACGATTAATGTACGATTAATTTATTCCACAAACGCGCGACCAACAAATATCCTATTCTCTCGTGAATTTTTGGCCTCAGTCGACGTACACTTTTATGTACCGGTAAAGCTAGATTAACTATTCCGTCCGCTTTCAATGCAATCATCTCACATCAGGCATTGTTTTCAATCTGATATCGGATACAATAAACCGGATAATACTATATTCCAGGTTAATCACATGGAACAATGTCATATACACTAAATACTAATCTTGAAAATAGTCAGCGAGAAATTAATTAAACTTGATCTGATTTTTACGAAAAATTATGTTACTCTACCTCCTGAACTTTCCACTTGATATTTCTGGACGTTAGTTTATCACATTGGAGTCATTTTGAACGTATTTGCATACCCCTTGAGCAGGGGGTCATAGATAAATTCAAGATGGCGACCATGTGGGGTACCAGAAAAGTGATTTTCTCGCCATTTTTCTTCAAAATCCCTACTTTTCTGCTAACTGGGTAAAAGTTACTTTATTTCACATCAGATTATTATTTACTAATTTATCATGCAATTTTTGGGAAGAAAACACATATAACAAATTCGAAAAATCGACCAAAAATGCCTTTTTGAAATTGATGTCACTGTGACGTCTTCATGGCGGCCATCTTGGACTTTTTTTTTTACATTCTCTAGTACCCACGGATAAGTTTCAGCCCGGGTAAGAAAGATATTTAGCGGGGGCCATAATGCTCCCCTCCCCCAGGCCTGGACAGGTCCCAAATCGACCAGGCCAGATAAGGTTAAAAGAGAGACAGTTATCAATGATGACAGGAAATTGTCATGATCTTCTATCATTTGCGTACACTTCGCCATCCATAAGATGGCTTGCGAATCGTGTGTCTCCATTATCGCGGAGCGATATCCGGTGTTTTACCCGATTCTGTTCGGCCTTCATCCGGCGGAGAACAGACTCGAAAACTCTGATAAATTACAGGTTTTCATACATACCCCGGAAACAGATATTGCCTGGGCTTACAAAATATATAGGTATGAATAACTTTCGTATGATCCAAGAGGTGTCGTAGATCTGTAATTTTGAAGAAGTAGATCATCACATGACTCGAAAATGGCGGATTACGTTGGGGTTACGTCGGTAGACTTTAGCTGATTGGCTGACGAAGTCACGTGGTATTGATTTATGAAAATTCCCTCTAGCAGTTGCCGAAAGTAGTCTGAAATGGATACACACGATCCCAGGGTCAGTCTTACTCCGTATAGATGACCGAGATGGTTACAGGTTGGATGTTCTATGAGTGAAATCCTTATCACTGATAATTTTATTTAATCAAAATGAATATCCAAGTCGTCTTCTGGAGTCGTGTTACGGCTCTTCCCAGTTGGATGGACAGTCGTTTGGTGATACACCTGGAGGGACCAGTCGCAACCTATCTTTGTAGTCTGAATTTATGTGTCCAGTAAAAGTGTGGTATACCAATGTAAGCGGTCGAAACGAAGAGAAATACCACTCTCTCTCGAAAGAATCTGTTTATGTTTCTGAGATAAATATTGGACTTTCCAGACTTGGTGGGGTGGGGGCATTTCGCCTCCTTAATTATTTTCTTACTCTTTGGGCTAGGGGGCACAAATTTCGCACAATACATCTTGGGGTCGGATTCCACCAGAAATTGCGAACAATTCCAAGATGACCTCACCTGTGAAGCCGCGGTGTCGTCATATTCTATAAATGCGCTTGTTCGGTTCATTTATCGGTCAGATTTATCGATTTTTTATTTATTTATACAATTTTATCAGAAGAAACCGCACAATAAATAAGAAAATAGCTATTGTATGTGAAATAAAATAATTTTACTCACTTTTATGCAATTTTTTTTTTCTTCTTCTTTTTGAAAAATCGGTTTTTTCCCATGAATCGTACTTCAACGGATATGGAAGTAGGCTCAAAATGACACAATAAAGCTATAAATTCGGGGAGTGTCCGACGTCAAGGTTTTGTCGTTCCGGTTTTGAGGTGAAATGGACCTGGCGCGGTTTAATGAGATTTTGGCCCCCTCGAGGTGCGGTTTGGAGTGCCAAATGAAAAATCACGTACGAAAGAAAATTTTTTAGTTAGCGTAAAGTATCTTATCTTGTCTTATGCTCTGAGTAATTTGTAGGCCCTTGGTTTATGATTTTTTAATAGCAGCATCCTGAAGTTTTGGATTTGTACAAGATCATCTATTTTTGAGGTGAAAACAGCACACTTCTTTCTCCGTAAACACATGAAGCCTGCCGAGCGCCATGATAAACTTATTCCCGAAATATTAACCCTGTAAATAGTTTGTTGTTACCCAAACACGGTTTTGGCTTCATATGATCACGGAGAGAAAAGTGTGCTGTTTTTACCTCAAAACGGACGATTTTGCACAATTTCACTACTTCAAGACGGTATCAAAATACCATAAGACCCAGAGCCCATGGAAATACTCAGAGCATAAAGCAAGATAATATAATTTACGCTAACTGAAAAATTCCTTTCGTACGTGATATTTCATTTTTGCACTCCAAACCGCACCTCATGAGGGCCAAAATCTCATTAAACTGCGACAGGCCCTTCTGGTAGGGGCATACGATTTTTGTACAATTTCTTTGGAAAATTCAAAATGGCGACCATTCTTACCAAAAGTGATGTTATCGTATTTTTTTTTTCTTAAAACTGTTTGCTTTTCTGCAGATAAAAGTGAACAATAATTAATTTGCTCCACATAAGATCATTATTTACTAATTTATCATGCAGTTCTTGCGAAGAAAATTGTATGATAAGAATATTTATAAAATCGGCCGAAAAATGCCTTGTGTGTATAATCCTTCTGTGTAATGACTTCTTTTTTAGTGGCCAACTTGGATTTGTACATTTTTCTGGTAGAGCTAGTCCCAAATATAATTTAGAAACCTTCAGCTGCCTAGTCTAAGGAAGATAGAAATATCCAAGTGGATGGCGCGGAAGCACTCCAAAACGCCCACGCCAGATAAAGATAAACCCGTATTGTGATATTCAGATCGTATCAAGCATTGACGTCTGACGTGAATAACCAATGTTGGATATACAATTCTTGACTAGTACATGGTATCAGTTCTCATCGGCGATTGTTATTCATAAAGTGTTCCTCGCGGTGGACGGGGGCACGTATATGTGAGTCAATACCGCCAGCGCCAATCGCATTCCAGCAGCGTACGACTGACGCTTCTCTTTATGCGAAAATGACGTGACGAACCTGTGTTATGCGGGATCTTTGGATAGGCATCCTGGTCGTTAATCAGTTTTGTAGGCTACCGGGGAATTTATTGACTATTTTGTGAGCGTTGTTATGGCATCATAACTATGCAGTGGACGTCAGTATTTACCAAAACAAATCAATTAAGAATCGATGATCAGTGTAGCTTCGATGGGACCTTCTTCTATACTACGTGGGAACAAGGCTCTGGCGCTAAACCACTCACCAGATGTAGTTTTTGGAAAAGTGGCGGACGGGCAATATTTGCCGAACCCGTTGACCATAAACAATAAAATAATTCGTTTCTATGTCCACTTACCTTCCACCAAACACCTTGTTTATGAGTGACTGCCCATTTTTAGCTTTGCAAGAAGTCTAAACTCGGACGAGGGGGGTAAAACTGTCCACATCGCCGCTGTGCGTGTAGTGTTTGTCGCGCGGTGTTGTGGCGCGTAATCGGCGTTCAGTTTAGCTGTCTTACAAAGCTAAAAATGGACAGTCACTCTTAAACAAGGTGTTTTATGAAAGGTAAGTGGACATAGAATACAATTATTTGATTGGTTATGGTCAACGGGTTCGGCAAATATTGCCCCTTCTGCACTTTTCCAACAACTACATCTGGTGAGTGGTTTGGCGCCGGAGCCTTGTTCTCACGTAGTGTAGAAGAAGGTCCCACCGGAGCTATTAAACGTGAAAGTCTTAATATATGAAAAGTACGATTTTCTGGAGAACCGTTCAGAATTGACCGTACCATGTTTGATCACACTCAGCATCGCTTCCATTGGTGGAACCATTGAGAAGTGTCTTATCTTGCCCGTACTACTGGTCTGCTGGAAAACGTGGGGCGTGGAGGTCTTTTATATGCATTGTTAAAAATGAAACCGTAAATTCACAGTTACATTTACTGGCAGAAAAGGTGTCAGTACATTCAACTGTAAATTTACGTCGCAGCGTATTTTACAATTACCGCTTTTTAACATGCTTTAAACTGTAAAATGTTGCACCATATTTTGTAATTGCCGTTTGTTAACAGGCAGTCAACTGTACGTTTTGTTACGTTGCTCTGTAATTTACAGTTACCGTTTTTTAACATTACGTGGCACCGTTGTCTATAATTATCAGTTCCGTGGAAAAATAGGTCACTGGAAGGCCGAAACGGCCAGTGCTCGTTCGCGTGTTTGAGCTCTTCGTATCTACAAAACGTGAAAGTCAGCATAGGGTCTCCACAGGTTTCGCAAATAATCACGAAGAAATCTGTTAAATTATTACAGGAATATACGATTTATAAGTTGAGCACATGCAACTCCACGTCAGATAAAGATAAAACCAAACCGTAATTATAGGCCTAAAATTAAAGTCAGACGCCGGCTCCTTCCCGATGCGTGTTCTGATAATGCTCCTGAAACGTTTCTACTTCTATAACGTGGGATAATGGATGTTTCAGATCCACAGAGTGCGCAGGGTCCCCAAGACAAACTGTCAGGCTACTGGGAACGCACTCGGGCACTGATCCTGGCCAACGAGGGAGTTCGATTCAACCTGTCACCTTGTCTGGATCAAGGGGGTTGGAAAGGAAGACCTGTAATGACAACCAAAGCAAATTAATGCAATACTGACATATAATTCTTTGAGCAGGTATACAGGATTCAAATCGTGGTAGCGTATAATCCCTGCAAAGAAGATCCCTACTCTATGAATTATCTGTACTCTTATAGTTATCTTTAACCGAAGTTCAATAGAAAATATATACAAAATATATATAGCCCTAGCTATAACGCGAGCAGGCCTGGTCACAGCCACAGTCTGGTCACGACCGGTTCTCTCATGGATGGGTCCAGCTTCTATCTTCCTTCCCCAGGGCTTTGTGGTAGGATCCAGCGTCTATCGTCCTTCCCCAGATATACGTGGAAAGGTCCAACGTCTGCCTTCCTTCCCCAGGTCTTCGTTCACTCCCGTATGGATGAACACTGCATCGTGTCTCGTCTTACACGACCTGGCCCTCCCGTGGTTATGTCCGACGTGTGTCTTCCTTCCCCCGGTCTTCCTCCCTCGGGTGGTATGGACTTCTCGTCGTCGTCGTGTCTCGTCTTACACGACTAAGCCCCTCCAAGCGTTGATAACCGTCAATGGATGCGGACGGCCTGGGCACGACAGTACTATCACAGTACAAAGGCTTCTACGGCACCGGCCCGTCTCTCTGTAACACCGCAGGACTATTCAACTGCACGGCTCACCACAGTAGCAGACGGCACCCCTCGTAGGAATACACCCCCAGGCTTCAGCGACCCCGCTCACGGCGACTCACTCCGCGGCCCCGCTACAAGGACGAATCATCAAGGCTAGAGTTACGGCTACACGGTCCACATAGGATCGGACATCAATAACACACGGTGGATAGGCAGGCACCTGGTCTAGTAACCCTCTCCCTATACTACTGTATGGGCACCTGGAATCGGCACCCTCCTTCTATACTACTGTATGGTCAACTAGTATAGGAACCCTCCTTCTATACTACTGTATGGTCAACTAGTATAGGAACCCTCCTTCTATACTACTGTATGGTCAGTTGACCCTTGAACCCTCTCTCTATACTACTGCATGGTCTTCCGCAATAGCTGGGCATCAGGTCTAGGATTCCCCCTCTATATACTACTGTATGAGACAGTAGTAATCTATCATTGGCCGTGAATTACTCAATATATGTACAGGGTGGTGAGAGACTATGCTTATGGAAGCATGAATGGATAATCGTTTCTCGTACGATTGACTGGGTAGGTGTATATATATCAAGCTATAGGCTCGAGCCTATAGCTTGTGGGTGTTAGCGTGAATGTATTTCAACCCGTAGGTTGTGTATTAAGTACATGTGTGCATGAATAATTGTTTATGTAGGAACTGTGTATGGTTTGGTTTAGCTATATCCTCTTCACAGGGACTCGCATCCCCTACCGGATATAGCTTAATAGATACACTAACCACAGCGCAATCCCTGAACAACTGTGCGTTACAGTTGAAGGCAAGGAGAGATGCGGCTAATGTATGGCCATGCTTTCGACACTAACGCCGTTAGTTAATTCCCAGAGCTGAGCCCGTACTAGCGTACGGTAGAGAATAAGAACAACCATTGACGAGAAGTGTCTTTACTCTTAACTCCCAGCGCAATATCCGTTCAACTGTGCAATACGGTTGAAGGCGGATAGAGATCGAAGCAGAGTAAACACAGCCCGGACATGTGAATGTAAGTGTGTGTAAATGTATGCAATGATGATGCTATAATATTCGGCGGCCTGGTCCCGGCCCGGCGGCGGCACAAATTCGGCGGCGGTACTTCTCCAATGCGGCGGCGGCCTTTCTCCGGCCCGGCAATGTATTGGATTTCTTCTCCCCAAATGATTTGGCGTGTGCTCTCACCTCGATGTTTCTGCTGGTCTGCCTCGTTTCAGCGAGAGTCCGGCTTATATAGGGCTACCGCTCTTCTGCGGATAAAGGTAGAAACACGTCGTCGAAGATGACAGCGCCCTCTTTATTGTCACTTACACCACTTCCCGATCAGTTTATCTGGACTTCGCTGGATAAATATGGCGATGGAGGAACAAACCATAATTCATAATGGACGTAACTGGTAAATCTCAGCTTCCAACTCCCTCTAGTTAATTCATACGAAGACCGCAAAGTTCACTGTCCCTCATCTACATATTCACTGGAACCGACTTCCGGATTCCTGACTGACGTCATCCCACAGCGAAGCAAGTAGCTCACCAGGGTCCCTATTACCGTTCCGACTGGTCGTTTCAGATAACTTCACCGGGATTTCGAGGCATTGTCTGTCTCCCGGATTATTATAGGTCATTCTAGGAAAATTACAGCGCTGAATTCCACCAGGTAAGTGAACCGCACACATAAACACAATGTAACTTTCGATTTCACAGTAGTCACGTGTCAGAACACAAGCAGTGGCTGATTAAAGGGGATCCCAAGGGGTCGTTGTCATCCTGCACTTTCGTTACACTACCCCCGCCTTCGAAAATCATGACGCCCTCGTCATGGCTCTCGTCACGCTACCAGCAGCACGGGTATGCAGAACAGAACATATGTACAGCGTATATACAACAAAATTACAGGACGACGGTCCTCTTGACTTCCTGGCCAAGTCGTCGTCACCTGCAGTGGACATCAGGTCCACAGCAGGCCACAGCTGTCTCTTGCTGGAGTCATGCCTCATGTATCTGAGGCAGTAAAGCATCCGGATCAGCCAGTCTGTGTTTGTCGCCCACCGGAATACCTGCAGGTCGGCCATGCACCACAGGTCATTCCTCGACGATCACGGTCACCAACCGTATTTCCCCGACCATACGGTCGTGCATCTCCTGTCCACTTGCAGGCTAAAACGTAGTCATCAAAGCGCCTCCAATGAGTCGTTCGTGGAGGGCTCCACGTCTCCGGCAAGCCCATCTGCTCTTCCGAAAGAGGCGACTCGACATCAACAGGGGGATCAGGCGGTAATCCAACCTCGTAATCTGCCAATCTCCGAGGACGACGAGTTCTCCGTCCACTTCTCGTCTGTCGAGGTGCTGGAGATCTCACTGCGGCTAGATGCTCCACCGGATATGAAAAGACCGTCGCGGACTCCGAGTCATTCTCAGACTTGACGTCCCCGTCATTCTCCGTAGACTCAGTGGTCTCACTATCCGACGTCTCTCTGGGGTAGAAGGGCTTAAGAAGATCACGATGGAATACACGGATGCCACCAGCCTCGTCGGCGACACGATATGTCACATCATTCAGTGCTTCTTTCACAACAAAAGACCCTCTCAAGCAAACCTGATCACCAGGCTTGTAACTGTGAGGAAAAGTTCTTGTATCGTCCACCACCAGTTGAAACGTGGATGCCGCCAAAGACGTTTTTGGTGGATCCAACGGTCGGGAATCATCTCGTCTACGGACTTCGGGGCAATTCGCTCGATAATGGTCATGTTTACCGCACGTCCAGCACCTTGGTGTCCAGTCTCGGTTACCATATGGTCGTTGTCGGCCACGCCTATGCCCCCATCTCGACCGGTATCGTCGTGGTTGTTGCTGTCGCGGTGATTCAGTGTCTCGCAGAATCTGTTCCAATAACCGCTTCATTTCTCTCAGATGCTGGGTCTCCGTTCCCATCTTTTTCTCGGCATGAATAGCTCTGGTTGTTGCCCATGTTTCATGTCGACGATATCTCTTGAATGCTTCCAGTTCCACAGCCGCATGTACTGCCGCATCCAAGTTCTTAGGTCGTGTCTGCCAGACTTGAAATCTGAGCTCATCGCCGATGGCGTCCAGGAACTGATCCTTGGCTAGGGTATCCTGAACATCGTCTCCGGCGTCGGGATAGGCCAGCTGTGCCAGACGGATTAGTGCTTGAGCCAGGCCCGGAAGATCTTCTTCCCTCTCGCGGTGTCTAGACCTCAGCTGTGCCTTGTACATATCCATCTGATTAGGCGGGGCAAATCGCTTCTCCAAGGCTTCCTTCAAGCGGTCGTAGTCGGTACTTCCTGGTGCAGACTTCATGCTGGCTAACACCTGTTGCGCTGACCCCCGTAAGGCGACGGCCAGGTATTGACCCTGTTGTTGGTAGGTCCATCCATTGATCACGGCGCAGTGCCCGAAGTGAGCCAAATAATCCCGCCATGGCGTGGTACCATCGTAAGTAGCGGCCTTCACCATTGTCGTCTTCGGCCGTCTAGGTTCCCCCATGGGCGTGGACGTCTGTAACGGATGGTCCCATGAAACTGAAGGTGGTTCGTCCCGGCGTCTTCTTGGCGGTGATTCATCTCGCCTCGACGTCGTCCCCGATGCGGCTCCGTCACAACCCCGTAGTGGCGTCTCTGCAGCCCGGCACCCGCTTTCCAGCCCGGCTGGCCCAGAATGGCTGTAATCTTCTGCCCTCGGTGGAGCCATCTCATCACCAGAACTTTGATTTCTCAGTATCGTAGACATTCGTTCCATCATAGCGGTCACCGCTGTGCATAATGCATTTGAGACATTACGCTGGTCTTCTACCTCTCGTCTTAGGTCAGTGTCAGGTTGTTCAGGTACTGGCTCACGCCCCCTCAGTCGATCTTCGGTAGACGTCTCCGCTGAAGGTCGTGGCGTCAGTTCGGCCGGCGGTGCCAACAGCACCGATCCCAGTTCCAGCGTGGACAGGTCAAGCAGATTTTCGTAACCCAGTGTTGCTGTGGTTGATCGTCCGGAAGCTACGCCTCTCCCCGTCTCACGTCGTTCCCGTGGACTCGGCGTCGTGAAGACTTTCGGTCGGGCTCCTCTTCCGTCAGATGGTTGGTCCCGGGCTCCCGGTTGTCGTAACTCGGCGCCGAAATCTTCAGTTCTATTCATGGTTGTCTAGTCCGGATCCATTCTATCCGCCAGGCTTGGTCTCCTTTCCTTCGTCTCCCAGAAGTTGGCCATCCCACCGCTGCCACCAGTTGAAACGTTTCTACTTCTATAACGTGGGATAATGGATGTTTCAGATCCACAGAGTGCGCAGGGTCCCCAAGACAAACTGTCAGGCTACTGGGAACGCACTCGGGCACTGATCCTGGCCAACGAGGGAGTTCGATTCAACCTGTCACCTTGTTTGGATCAAGGAGGTTGGAAAGGAAGACCTGTAATGACAACCAAAGCAAATTAATGCAATATTGACATATAATTCTTTGAGCAGGTATACAGGATTCAAATCGTGGTAGCGTATAATCCCTGCAAAGAAGATCCCTACTCTATGAATTATCTGTACTCTTATAGTTATCTTTAACCGAAGTTCAATAGAAAATATATACAAAATATATATAGCCCTAGCTATAACGCGAGCAGGCCTGGTCACAGCCACAGTCTGGTCACGACCGGTTCTCTCATGGATGGGTCCAGCTTCTATCTTCCTTCCCCAGGGCTTTGTAGTAGGATCCAGCGTCTATCGTCCTTCCCCAGATATACGTGGAAAGGTCCAACGTCTGCCTTCCTTCCCCAGGTCTTCGTTCACTCCCGTATGGATGAACACTGCGTCGTGTCTCGTCTTACACGACCTGGCCCTCCCGTGGTTATGTCCGACGTGTGTCTCCTTCCCCCGGTCTTCCTCCCTCGGGTGGTATGGACTTCTCGTCGTCGTCCTGTCTCGTCTTACACGACTAAGCCCCTCCAAGCGTTGATAACCGTCAATGGATGCGGACGGCCTGGGCACGACAGTACTATCACAGTACAAAGGCTTCTACGGCACCGGCCCGTCTCTCTGTAACACCGCAGGACTATTCAACTGCACGGCTCACCACAGCAGCAGACGGCACCCCTCGTAGGAATACACCCCCAGGCTTCAGCGACCCCGCTCACGGCGACTCACTCCGCGGCCCGGCTCCAAGGATGAATCATCAAGGCTAGAGTTCACGGCTACACGGTCCACATAGGATCGGACATCAATAACACACGGTGGATAGGCAGGCACCTGGTCTAGTAACCCTCTTCCTATACTACTGTATGGGCACCTGGAATCGGCACCCTCCTTCTATACTACTGTATGGGCACCTGGAATCGGCACCCTCCTTCTATACTACTGTATGGTCAACTAGTATAGGAACCCTCCTTCTATACTACTGTATGGTCAGTTGACCCTTGAACCCTCTCTCTATACTACTGCATGGTCTTCCGCAATAGCTGGGCATCAGGTCTAGGATTCCCCCTCTATATACTACTGTATGAGACAGTAGTAATCTATCATTGGCCGTGAATTACTCAATATATGTACAGGGTGGTGAGAGACTATGCTTATGGAAGCATGAATGGATAATTGTTTCTCGTACGATTGACTGGGTAGGTGTATATATATCAAGCTATAGGCTCGAGCCTATAGCTTGTGGGTGTTAGCGTGAATGTATTTCAACCCGTAGGTTGTGTATTAAGTACATGTGTGCATGAATAATTGTTTATGTAGGAACTGTGTATGGTTTGGTTTAGCTATATCCTCTTCACAGGGACTCGCATCCCCTACCGGATATAGCTTAATAGATACACTAACCACAGCGCAATCCCTGAACAACTGTGCGTTACAGTTGAAGGCAAGGAGAGATGCGGCTAATGTATGGCCATGCTTTCGACACTAACGCCGTTAGTTAATTCCCAGAGCTGAGCCCGTACTAGCGTACGGTAGAGAATAAGAATAACCATTGACGAGAAGAGTCTTTACTCTTAACTCCCAGCGCAATATCCGTTCAACTGTGCAATACGGTTGAAGGCGGATAGAGATCGAAGCAGAGTAAACACAGCCCGGACATGTGAATGTAAGTGTGTGTAAATGTATGCAATGATGATGCTATAATATTCGGCGGCCTGGTCCCGGCCCGGCGGCGGCACAAATTCGGCGGCGGTACTTCTCCAATGCGGCGGCGGCCTTTCTCCGGCCCGGCAATGTATTGGATTTCTTCTCCCCAAATGATTTGGCGTGTGCTCTCACCTCGATGTTTCTGCTGGTCTGCCTCGTTTCAGTGAGAGTCCGGCTTATATAGGGCTACCGCTCTTCTGCGGATAAAGGTAGAAACACGTCGTCGAAGATGACAGCGCCCTCTTTATTGTCACTTACACCACTTCCCGATCAGTTTATCTGGACTTCGCTGGATAAATATGGCTATGGAGGAACAAACCATAATTCATAATGGACGTAACTGGTAAATCTCAGCTTCCAACTCCCTCTAGTTAATTCATACGAAGACCGCAAAGTTCACTGTCCCTCATCTACATATTCACTGGAATCGACTTCCGGATTCCTGACTGACGTCATCCCACAGCGAAGCAAGTAGCTCACCAGGGTCCCTATTACCGTTCCGACTGGTCGTTTCAGATAACTTCACCGGGATTTCGAGGCATGGTCTGTCTCCCGGATTATTATAGGTCATTCTAGGAAAATTACAGCGCTGAATTCCACCAGGTAAGTGAACCGCACACATAAACACAATGTAACTTTCGATTTCACAGTAGTCAAGTGTCAGAACACAAGCAGTGGCTGATTAAAGGGGATCCCAAGGGGTCGTTGTCATCCTGCACTTTCGTTACACTTGTCTTGAATTTGGTGCTAATACTGTTATATGGAATATGGAATAGGTCTTTGGATTATGGACGCCGATATTGTCTAATGGACGACGGCTGGATTATGAATGACGGACTAGACGCTTGTAATTGTGAAATTTGGTGCTAATTCTGTTATATGGGAATATGGAATAGGCCTAGGTCTTTGGATTGTGGACGCAGATATCTTTAAAGGTGAACTGAAAAGCTTTCCAATGTTCTGTTAAAATGTCATAAAAAAGGAACTTCTATAGTTGTTGAAATTATGTGTGGTAATAATTCTGTGGGTTATTGTTTTATTTTGGGTATATGAGAAGTCAAAACTTATACCGAGAGCCAGAACTTTTAAAAACGTCATCGCTTGCCTCCCGTTGTTTTTGGAACGTCATGACGTTATAGTGGTCCTCGTTCATTCATCCGACGTAGCATGACGTCACATTTGAATAAAACTTGAATGAAGGGGACCATTATAACGTCATAACGTTCTACAAACCAAGAAAGACAAGCGATGCAAGTTTTCAAGACGGATTTATAACAGGATAACTTAAATATTGTTATTAGTACAATTTTGCAAACTATATTTGCCCCCAAAACGTATAATAGTTATGTCACATAAGACAAGATCTATATAAGCAACAATTTAGATAAAATTAAAAGCTTTGCAGTTCACCTTTAATGGATGACGGCTGAATTATGAATGACGGACTAGACGCTTGTGTTCTCAGGTACAAAAGGAATATGACTCTACCCGCAGAGTTCCCGGGTATGAAAAGAAAATTTACCCAATGTCGTGATATGAGTGAAATGTAATTGAAACCAATGTTAAATCATATTCACTCACTCACTCACTTTAGCTGTGACGTCCAAACACCACTCTGCTGCATTCAGAAACAGACGATGTTAATCGGTCCAGGGCCGTGCACACAAAACCATACACTTCACCATCGATAAGAAGGCTTGCGGACCGTTTGTCTGCATTATCACGTGACAATATCCGATACTTTACCATATACTGTTCAGTGTTCATCCTGCAGAGAACAGGCTCAAGAACTCTGATAAATTACAGAATTTTTATGCCACTTCGGAAGGATATATTGTCTGAGTTTACAAAAGATAGTTATGAATAACTTCCATATCCAGAAGCGGTTGTACATCTGTAATTTTGAACAAGAGCAGGTAGGACAGAACATGACTTGAGAATGGCGGGTTACATCGGCAGAGTTTAGCTGATTGACTGACGACATCACTTGATGGTGATTTCTGGGAGATCCCCCTTATGTTGCTGAAAATAGGTTAAAAATGCATATGCTCGCTCCCAGGGTGTGTTAAATTACTGCGTATAAATGATTCACATGGTTACAGGTTGAGTCAAAGCTCAGTCCAATCAGAATGAATATTTGACAGGAGGTATGCAATTCGACCCCATTAGAATGTTCTAGGCTTGCCTATTCATATTATTGACCATAAGTTATATCCACTTCTGAAATAGAATGTTGAATACCACAAACCATCATAATCAGACATGTCATGGGTCAGCAGGTCGAGGAATTCGCAGTTTTCAAACAGACGTAGTAATGCAGGGTTATATTTTCGTTTCTTTTAACCTTCGATTGTTCCAAAAAACAACAAACTGCTATTAAATATGAAATATAACAGCTTACAACAATTTAGCATAAACAAGTATTTGGTAGAACCTTTAATTTACACCAAGGTATACAGGTAAAAGAGTATGGCTCCGCCAGCTAGATAACTGACCTAGCCCAAAAAAATATATGTACCCACTGAACGAAAACAAACGGTTTTGGAATTTATAGATTTGAATTATTCGTGTTGACTGGCTGGACGAGTTGAATTTGTGCATGATGATGGGACGAGTTGACTATACGATGAACTCCGCGCTGTTGAAAAGGAATTCCTGTACCTACGTACAATGTGCATTGGTTAATCTCCACGTTTCGGTTTACTCCGATGACATATTAGGAATACTGTTTGATTTGAAGCCCAGCGCACATATGAACGCAGTCAATGGAACAGTGGATCGGGTTATGCAGATTTGTTTTTGCCGCGCAGAGACGTTGACGCCATTTCATCCATGGTTGACATTTGCAGTTGGCATGTTCAAGTGAAAGAAATTAAGATATATTTCACCAGTATTTCTCGTCGGGCAACTGTTGACTTCACGTGAGTATTATTCTTGAGACTAGTTTTGCTTTGATCAAGTCGTTTGAACAGAAAACATTTGTAATTTGAATGTCGTCACAACAACACATCTGATCTAACTTGCGAGTTTACCAGAGAATTGTTGTTGTTGTTATCCCTAACCACTGTTATGTTGGAGAAATACTGAGTATTTCACATTAAAGTTGTTAATTTGCATAGTTCGTGCATGGTAAAACAATTATGGACTTGTGTTTGATCTATTGATTTCATTGCTAATTTGATTTCATGTATATTTGTATAATGGATTTAATTTGTTGTTAATTTGTTGTTAATTTGATTTTATGTATATTTTGTGTACATTTAAATACCTGTAAATAGTGATGGTAAAAAAATAAAAAATAAAAGATTTTAACAAAAGAAGAAGACTAGATAAAATCAGAAAAAGAGAATCTAGATCTACTGCAAAGCTAGCCAATGTTTTTGTAGCATGTTGCTCAGAGGAATGCGACCTCCTTAAAAAAGGTACAAAGAATGAGGGGTGTAGCCTAAAAAAAAAGTACACAAATTTGGAAAGATAGTGCCACGGCACTGTAGCTCATCTGTCTGTAACTGGAGAACGTAGCTGTGAGAAATTTTTACTAAAGAACTGCAATAGATGAGTTTCTAACTTGTGTTGACCCCCTGAACACTAAATGATCCATGCAGTTATTTCCTGAGATTTCATGATAAAGTTTCATGGGAAATTCAAGATGCGGCCATATTGGATTTTCGAATCGGACAAGAAAAGGTATCATGCTCAACTTGACCCCAAGGGGAACCTGTGTATCAAATTTGAGAAAAATCAATGCAGTAGTTTATGAGAAATCCATGATCGCGATAACAAAGTTTCATGGGGAAATCCAAGATGGCTGCCTGGTGGCCATATTGGATTTCTGAATCAGAGCAGAAAAGATATCTTGCACAACTAGACACCAAGGGGAACCTGTGTACCAAATTTGAGAAAGATCCATGCGGTAGTTCCTGAGAAATCGCAATAACAATGTTTCTTGGGGAAATCCAAGATGGCCGCCTGGTGGCCATATTGGATTTTTCAATCAGAACACAAATTGCACAGCTAGACCCCAAGGGCAACCTCTGTACCAAATTTGAGAAAGACCCATGCAGTAGTTCCTGAGAAATCGCGATAACATTGTTTCATAGGGAAATCCAAGATGGCCTTCTGGTGGCCATATTGGATTTCTGAATCAGACCACAAAAGTATCTTGCAGTTCCTGAGAAATCATGATGTTTCATCTGGAAATCCAAGATGGCTGCCTGGTGGCCATATTGGATTTTTCAATCAGAACACAAATTGTATCTTTCACAACTAGACCCCAAAGGGGAACCTCTGTACCAAATTTGAGAAAGACCCATGCAGTAGTTCCTGAGAAATCGCGATAACAATGTTTCATAGGGAAAGATGGCCGTCTGGTGGCCATATTGGATTTCTGAATCAGACCACAAAAGTATCTTGCACAACTAGACCCCAAGGGAAACCTGTGTATCAAATTTGAGAAAGATCCATGCAGTACTTCCTGATAAATCACGATAACAATGTTTCATCTGGAAATCCAAGATGGCCGCCTGGTGGCCATATTGGATTTTTCAAATCAGACCACAAATTGTATCCTGCACAACTAGACCCCAAGGGGAACCTCTGTACCAAATTTGAGAAAGATCCATGCAGTAGTTCCTGAGAAATCGCGATAATGTTTCATCTGGAAATCCAAGATGGCCGCCTGGTGGCCATATTGAAATTCTGAATCAGACCACAAAAGTATCTTGCACAACTAGACCCCAAGGGGAACCTGTGTATCAAATTTGAGAAAGATCCATGCAGTACTTCCTGATAAATCACGATAACAATGTTTCATCTGTAAATCCAAGATGGCCACCTGGTGGCCATATTGGATTTTTCAATCAGACCACAAATTGTATCTTGCACAACTAGACCCCAAGGGGAACCTCTGTACCAAATTTGAGAAAGATCCATGCAGTAGTTCCTGAGAAATCGCGATAATGTTTCATCTGGAAATCCAAGATGGCCGCCTGGTGGCCATATTGAATTCCTGAATCAGACCACAAAAGTATCTTGCACAACTAGACCCCAAGGGGAACCTGTGTATCAAATTTGAGAAAGATCCATGCAGTACTTCCTGATAAATCACGATAAAGTTTCATAGGGAAATCCAAGATGGCCACCTGGTGGCCATATTGGATGTTCGAATCGAATAGAAAAGGTATCTTGCACAACTAGACCCCAAGGGGAACCTGTGTACCAAATTTGAGGAAGATCCACACAGTAGTTCCTGAGAAATCGCAATAACAATGTTTCATGAGGAAATCCAAGATGGCCGCCTGGTGGCCATATTGGATTTGTGAATCAGACCACAAAAGGTATCTTGCACAACTACACCGCAAGGAGAACCTGTGTACCAAATTTGAGAAAGATCTATGCAGTAGTTCCTGAGAAATCGCGATAACAAGGTTTCATCTGGAAATCCAAGATGGCCGCCTGGTGGCCATATTGGATTTTTTAATCGGACCACAAAAGGTATCTTGCACAACTAGACCCCAAGAGGAACCCGTGTACCAAATTTGAGAAAGATCCATGCCGTAGTTACCGAAAAATAATGATGACAAGATTTCACTGGCAAATTCAAGATGGCCGCCATGGCAGCCATATTTAAAATTGTATCGACACGGCATGAACAAATTCTGGTGTACTCATTGGGGGGAACATGCATGTCAAGTTTCAGCTTAATCGGCCAAGCGGTTTCAGAGAAGAAGATGTTTACGGACGACGCACAACGGACGACGCACGACGGACGACGGACAGTCAGGCCATGACATAAGCCCATCGGGCCTGCGGCCCAGATGAGCTAAAAAGGCAAAGATGGCAAAAATTTCAGTCAAATGATCCAAAATGCAAATCCTCCAGAAACCTTGATGCTAAATTCTCTTCTAACAGAACTTGAGTATAAAAAAAAATGTGCTCCCGAGTTACTGCTCAGTGTCAGAAAGACAACCAAAGTACTGGTAAAATGCATGATCAGGTCCATTTGTTGAATACTAGAAAAAGAACATGTACTCGAGAAATGAATCGTCATATGAAACGCACAAAACGTGACAACACTTTCACTTCTGATTCCACTTGGTCAAATAACCATGATCATAATTACTGTGCCAACATCAGTGATACAAGATTGAGCGATAGTCCGAATGATGAAGTGTTGATTCATAATCATAGTTACCGTGCAAATCATAACTTCTCCACTGTGATTTCGCGCTTCAAAACACTTTCAAAAGATGGCCCCGTATACATATGTACATGTTGCCATCGTTTGATGTATCGTCAAAGTGTTCTGGTTTTTAATGATACTCGATATATCAATGTTGAACCTCAAATTGAAGAAATCAGCCTTTCTGCTCACCGTATGAGCTCAGATGGAAAATGTTATATTTGCATGAACTGTGACAAATATTTTAGGAAAAGTGAATTGCCCCCTTTGTCAGTTGGCAACAAAATGGATTTGGCACCAATCCCTTTACAACTTGCAGATTTGTCACCATTGGAAACCTCACTCATTGCATGCAGAATTCCATTCATGAAAATATTGGCCCTTCCTCGTGGTCGTCAAAGGGCAATTCAAGGAACTGTAGTCAATGTCCCTGTTGATCCTGATAAGACTTGTGGAATTTTGCCACGTTTACCATCATCCTCGGTATTACTTCCAGTTAAGATCAAAAGAAAACTGCAGTACAGAGGCCATGTTCTTTTCCAAAACATTCGTCCATGGATTGTTTTGATGGCTTTGCATTTTCTCAAATACACAAACAAACACCCTTATTACAAAGATGTACAAATTAATCAAAACTGGCAGGAAGACTGCCGCTCTGAAAATTCAAGTCTTTGGGAGTCATTGACACATTCCGCTAATGAAGAGACTAGGCAACAACCTTCAGTCGATGAAAGCATACCCCATGGAACAAACTCAAAGTCTCCAGGTACACAGAACAAACCACCAGCAGATGAATATGATGATCAACTGTCCTCAGATACTGATAACAGTGATGACTTGAACGATGATCAGGAACAATTGAGGGGTGTTCAATTTGATACATGTTTGCAACCTAGTAATCTTTCAAGTTCAATTTTGAACATCGCCCCCGCTGAAAGAAATAAACCACTTAGTCTTTTGTTCGACAAAGACAGTGAAATTTTGGCATTCCCAAAGTTTTTTCCTGATGGGCGCTTCGGTTTTGATGAACTTAGAACAAAGAAACTGACACCTAAGCAATATTTCAAAGCCAGAATGTTAAATTGTGATAAACGATTTGCAACTAGCAAAACCAATCTCCAATGTACGAGTTGTCACAGCGAAACAGCTCACCAATTACCAGTATACGAGTTGTCAGAGCATTTCCATCATAGCTCTCTAGATTTGTATCTAATACCGCTTATGCCGGTGCTAGGGGCCGTGTGGTCATATCATCCAAGTTGCCATATGAACAGGTACAATAAAAGCGTACCTGAGATACAACACATATCACGAATCGTTAGATTCTTGGTATGTGCTTTAGAATAGGTTAACCAGAAGATTATTCTGTGAAGTCATGTGACGCAGTCAGTATGTCGGCACCTCTTCCCACTTCCCTTATATGTGTTGTAATTTGTTTTATGCACAGTATCGTTGTGAATTGAACGACGTCCACAGCAGTATGTCTATAGCACTTCGTAAAACCAAATCGTCAAAAAATGTTACTGCATTTGACCTGAAGTCTGTGTAAAGAACAAGACAACTTGTTCGAGATGACCAGGCTTTTCAGTTCCTACATAGCATCAGAGGATCACCAGCATATTTCGAAAAACTGATGTTTGATCTGCTTGGTATGATCAGACAATTAGGAAAATGTACTTGGTTTTTAGCACTATCTGCAGCAGATCTCAAATGGGCCGACACCATTCAAGTCATTGCAAACCAGCATGGTCACAAATACACTGATGAGGATGTATCCCATATGTCATGGGAAACGAAATATACATGGTTGCGTTCTAATCCTGTGACTGCTGCTAGGCATTTTAATCACCGTCTTGATACATTCATGAAAACAGTGGTCTTAGCTAAAGAAGCTCCAATAGGTAAAGTTGCGGACTTCAAATATCGCATTGAATTCCAACAACGAGGGTCACCACACACACACATGCTCATATGGGTAAAAGATGCCCCATTAATTGAGTTAGACTGTGACGGTGTCGCCAGCTTTATTGATGAGTACGTTTCTTGCCAACTTCCCAATGTAGAATCTGACTCAGTGTTGTACTTCCTTGTTTCGACCTTACAAAAGCATAAACATTACAATTCCTGTAAGAGAGCAAATTGTATTTGTCGTTTCAAGTTCCCACGGCCTCCTCTCCTGCGAACGTGTGTATTTCAACCATTTGAAATTGAACCCTCTGCATGTCAGAAAGAGCTATACACTGACACACTGAACACAATAGCAACTGAACTTAGAGATAACAAAAATGTAGGAGTTTCGATTTCAACCATCTCTTAATATCAGCATGCAGATTTACACCACTGCATTACACTGATTAGAAACCCAAAGTGGACAGCCATGTGTGCTTTTGAAAAGGAGTACACAAGAAGTGAATATCAACAACTACAACAAAGAGTTGCTGTTAGCATGGGAAGCAAACATGGACATACAGTATGTGACTAATGTCTATGCATGTATCATGTATGTTGCTTCTAATATCAGTAAAGCAGAGAGACTTGGAAACATCTTGAAATCAGTAAGCAAGTCCTCTGCACCATTTGGTCAGAAACAGCAAATGCAGCAAGTGGCTAAAAAGTTTCTTAGCCACAGAGAGGTTAGTGCCCAAGAGGCAGTTTATAGATTATTATCAATCCCTATGACAAAAGGCTCCAGATTTATTGTATTCGTATCAACTGATTTACCTGAAAAAAGGATTGCTATGCTGAAACCGATCTCGGTTATACAGCAAATGGAAGATGACGAAACTAACCTTTTTCAGTTGAACAATTTAGAAAAGTATGAAGCCAGATCGAGAAGTCTTGAAAACCTTTGTTTTGGCAGATTTTGTCACTCATTACTGCCAAACACCTCTGAAACCATCGATGACTGAACCGGATTTCCTTGGGGAAAGCCATTCTGATCATCATAATGAAAATTCTGAAGTAGACACGGCTCTTCCCAACGTCATAAGTTTACAGAATGACATTGGAACACTAACTAAACGTACAAAACCCCTTTTAATTAGGTACCACCAATATTCCCGTACAAAAGAAATGGATGCCTATGCCTATTCTATCCTCCTCCTTTTTCATCCTTGGAGAAATGAGGATCATATCAAAGGACAGGACGGAACGTATGCGAGTATGTACGACCTGGTTAAAGAATCCATGAGTTTAAACCGTTGTAGATATTAGCCTAAACGTGAAGAAGCTGATCAAGCCATACAGTTACTTGAAGATAATGGCATCCCTGAAAATGCATGGAGTACTCTGGCTGCGACTGTTGAACAAAAAAACTGTGACGGGCATCAAGCAAAACAAATAGATGACCAGTTCTTGGTATTGACACCAAATAATGACCAAAGTAACCACCAGTCTTCAATTGATGTTGGTTTGATACCATTCGAATATGAAATACGACCACAGACACTGACAAACGATCAGTGGTTTGATATGACTTTGTCCCTAAATGAAGGACAAAACAGGGTTCATCGTTTCATAGTTCAGTGGTGTACTGACTACGTGTTAGCTGCTAATACTTAATCATCTGCACCAAGTGCGTTCCAAATTTTCATTACGGGAGGAGCCGGCGTTGGGAAGAGTCAGTTGATACGTACTTTGGTACAAACTACCTTGCGTTGTCTCCACATACCCGGTGACTCTCCACATATCACAAAGGTTCTTGTTACAGCTCCAACAGGTACAGCAGCATTTAACATTAATGGTTCTACACTCCATTCAGCATTCGGTTTGCCTGTCCCTCTGCCCCAACAATACATCCGTCTTAGCAGCGAAAAACTGGCTACACTTCGACAGTCTTTGAGTATGTTATGTATCCTTATAATTGATGAAATTTCCATGGTAGGAGCAGATCTGCTCCTTGCTGTTAATCACAGGCTGTGCGATATAATGGGTGTAGATGAACCATGTGGTGGAGTTTCTGTTTTAGCATTTGGTGATTTATTTCAATTAGAGCCAGTTATGCAACGACCAACGATTCTGCTGGTGGACGTTTCGTCCCCGAGGCCCGCCCCCTGTACAGACCTTTTGGTCTTTGATATATGTTGGCATTTGTGGGCAGTTGATGCTGGGTCGAGGTCGGACCTTACAGACTAGCCTTTTGTGTTAATTGCAGTCATTTACATCTGACGACGATACAGCTCACCAATCGCCAATGTACGAGTTGTCACAGCGAAACAGCTCACCAATTACCAGTATACGAGTTGTCAGAGCATTTCCATCATAGCTCTCTAGATTTGTATCTAATACCGCTTATGCCGGTGCTAGGGGCCGTGTGGTCATATCATCCATGTTGCCACATGAACAGGTACAATAAAAGCGTACCTGAAATACAACACATATCACGAATCGTTAGATTCTTGGTATGTGCTTTGGAATAGGTTTACCAGAAGACTATTCTGTGAAGTCATATGACGCAGTCAGTATGTCGGTACCTCTTCTCACTTCCCTTATATGTATTGTAATTTTTACCTGTATATGGCGAGATTCTGCTGGTGGATGTTTCGTCCCCGAGGCCCGCCCCCTGTACAGACCTTTTGGTCTTTGATATATGTTGGCATTTGTGGGAAGTTGATGCTGGGTCGACATCGGACCTTACAGACTAGCCTTTTGTGTTAATTGCAGTCATTTACATCTGACGACGATACAGCTCACCAATCGCCAATGTACGAGTTGTCACAGCGAAACAGCTCACCAATTACCAGTATACGAGTTGTCAGAGCATTTCCATCATAGCTCTCTAGATTTGTATCTAATACCGCTTATGCCGGTGCTAGGGGCCGTGTGGTCATATCATCCAAGTTGCCACATGAACAGGTACAATGAAAGCGTACCTGAGATACAACACATATCACGAATCGTTAGATTCTTGGTATGTGCTTTGAGAATAGGTTTACCAGAAGACTATTCTGTGAAGTCATGTGACGCAGTCAGTATGTCGGCACCTCTTCCCACTTCCCTTATATGTGTTGTAATTTTTACCTGTATATGGCGAGATTCTGCTGGTGGACGTTTCGTCCCCGAGGCCCGCCCCCTGTACAGACCTTTTGGTCTTTTATATATGTTGGCATTTGTGGGAAGTTGTTGCTGGGTCGACATCGGACCTTACAGACTAGCCTTTTGTGTTAATTGCAGTCATTTACATCTGACGACGATACAGCTCACCAATCGCCAATCTACGAGTTGTCACAGCGAAACAGCTCACCAATTACCAGTATACGAGTTGTCAGAGCATTTCCATCATAGCTCTCTAGATTTGTATCTAATACCGCTTATGCCGGTGCTAGGGGCCGTGTGGTCATATCATCCAAGTTGCCACATGAACAGGTACAATAAAAGCGTACCTGAGATACAACACATATCACGAATCGTTAGATTCTTGGTATGTGCTTTAGAATAGGTTAACCAGAAGACTATTCTGTGAAGTCATGTGACGCAGTCAGTATGTCGGCACCTCTTCCCACTTCCCTTATATGTGTTGTAATTTTTTCCTGTATATGGCGAGATTCTGCTGGTGGACGTTTCGTCCCCGAGGCCCGCCCCCTGTACAGATCTTTTGGTCTTTGATATATGTTGGCATTTGTGGGAAGTTGATGCTGGGTCGACATCGGACCTTGCAGACTAGCCTTTTGTGTTAATTGCAGTCATTTACATCTGACGACGATACAGCTCACCAATCGCCAATGTACGACTTGTCACAGCGAAACAGCTCACCAATTACCAGTATACGAGTTGTCAGAGCATTTCCATCATAGCTCTCTAGATCTGTATCTAATACCGCTTATGCCGGTGCTAGGGGCCGTGTGGTCATATCATCCATGTTGCCACATGCTTTTGAAGTGCAATGAAAGCGTACCTGAGATTACAGCACATATCACGAATCGTTAGATTTAACGGGACATTTGCTTTGGAATAAGTTTTTACCAGAAGACTATTCTGTGAAGTCATATGACGCCAGTCAGTATGTCGGCACCTCTTCCCACTTCCTTATATGTGTTGTAATTTTTTACCTCTGTATATGGCGAGATTCTGCGGTGGACGTTTCGTCCCCGAGGCCCGCCCCCTGTACGAACCTTTTTGGTCTTTGTATATGTTGGGTTTGTGGGAAGTTGTTGCTGGGTGGCTGTGCCCTCGGACCTTACGAACTAGCCTTTTTGTGTTAATTGCAGTCATTTACATCTGACGACGATACAGCTCACCGCTTGATATCTACGAGTTGTGCAGCCCGAAACAGCTCGCAATTACCAGTATACGAGTTGTCAGAGCATTTCCATCATAGCTCTCTAGATTTGTATCTAATACCGCTTATGCCGGTGCTAGGGGCCGTGTGGTCATATAATCCATGTTGCCACATGAACAGGTACAATAAAAGCGTACCTGAGATACAACACATATCACGAATCGTTAGATTCTTGGTATGTGCTTTGGAATAGGTTTACCAGAAGACTATTCTGTGAAGTCATATGACGCAGTCAGTATGTCGGCACCTCTTCCCACTTCCCTTATATGTGTTGTAAATTTTACCTGTATATGGCGAGATTCTGCTGGTGGACGTTTTTCATTCCCCGAGGCCCACCCCCTGTACAAGATCTTTTGGTCTTTGATATATGTTGGCACTTGTGGGAAGTTGATGCTGGGTCGACATCGGGTCTTACAGACTAGTCTTTTGTGTTAAATGCCGTCATTTACATCTGACGACGATACAGCTCACCAATCTCCAATGTACGAGTTGTCACAGCCCAACAGCTCACCAATTACCAGTATACGAGTTGTCAGAGCATTTCCATCATAGCTCTAGATTTGTATCTAATACCGCTTATGCCGGTGCTAGGGGCCGTGTGGTCATATCACCCATGTTGCCACATGAACAGGTACAATAAAAGCGTACCTGAGATACAACACATATCACGAATCGTTAGATTCTTGGTGTGTGTAAAGCTTTGGAATAGTTTTTACCAGAGGCTATTCTGTGAAGTCATGTGACGCAGTCAGTATGTCGGCACCTCTTCCCACTTCCCTTATATGTGTTGTAATTTTTACCTGTATATGGCGAGATTCTGCTGGTGGACGTTTCGTCCCCGAGGCCCGCCCCTGTACAGACCTTTTGGTCTTTGATATATGTTGGCATTTGTGGGAAGTTGATGCTGGGTCGACATCGGACCTTACAGACTAGCCTTTTGTGTTAATTGCAGTCATTTACATCTGACGACGATACAGCTCACCAATCGCCAATCTACGAGTTGTCACAGCGAAACAGCTCACCAATTACCAGTATACGAGTTGTCAGAGCATTTCCATCATAGCTCTCTAGATTTGTATCTAATACCGCTTATGCCGGTGCTAGCGGCCGTGTGGTCATATCATCCATGTTGCCACATGAACAGGTACAATAAAAGCGTACCTGAGATACAACACATATCACGAATCGTTAGATTCTTGGTATGTGCTTTAGAATAGGTTAACCGGAAGACTATTCTGTAAAGTCATGTGACGCAGTCAGTATGTCGGCACCTCTTCCCACTTCCCTTATATGTGTTGTAATTTATTCCTGTATATGGCGAGATTCTGCTGGTGGGCGTTTCGTCCCCGAGGCCCGCCCCCTGTACAGACCTTTTGGTCTTTGATATATGTTGGCATTTGTGGGAAGTTGTTGCTGGGTCGACATCGGGCCTTACAGACTAGTCTTTTGTGTTAATTGCCGTCATTTACATCTGACGACGATACAGCTCACCAATCTCCAATGTACGAGTTGTCACAGCGAAACAGCTCACCAATTACCGGTATACGAGTTGTCAGAGCATTTCCATCATAGCTCTCTAGATTTGTATCTAATACCGCTTATGCCGGTGCTAGGGGCCGTGTGGTCATATCATCCATGTTGCCACATGAACAGGTACAATAAAAGCCCACCTGAGATACAACACATATCACGAATCGTTAGATTCTTGGTATGTGCTTTGGAATAGGTTTACCAGAAGACTATTCTGTGAAGTCATATGACGCAGTCAGTATGTCGGCACCTCTTCCCACTTCCCTTATATGTGTTGTAATTTTTACCTGTATATGGCGAGATTCTGCTGGTGGACGTTTCGTCCCCGAGGCCCGCCCCTGTACAGATCTTTTGGTCTTTGATATATGTTGGCATTTGTGGGAAGTTGATGCTGGGTCGACATCGGGCCTTACAGACTAGTCTTTTGTGTTAATTGCCGTCATTTACATCTGACGACGACACAGCTCACCAATCTCCAATGTACGAGTTGTCACAGCGAAACATTTCACCAATTACCAGTATACGAGTTGTGAGAGCATTTCCATCATAGCTGTCTAGATTTGTATCTAATACCGCTTATGCCGATGCTAGGGGCCGTGTGGTCATATCATTCAAGTTGCCACATGAACAGGTAAAATAAAAGCGTACCTGAGATACAACACATCTTGAATCGTTAGATTCTTGGTATGTGTTTTAGAATAGGTTTACCACAAGACTATTCTGTGAAGTCATATGACGCAGTCAGTATGTCGGCACCTCTTCCCACTTCCCTTATATGTGTTGTAATTTTTACCTGTATATGGCGAGATTCTGCTGGTGGACGTTTCGTCCCCGAGGCCCGCCCCCTGTACAGATCTTTTGGTCTTTGATATATGTTGGCATTTGTGGGAAGTTGATGCTGGGTCGACATCGGACCTTGCAGACTAGCCTTTTGTGTTAATTGCAGTCATTTACATCTGACGACGATACAGCTCACCAATCGCCAATGTACGACTTGTCACAGCAAAACAGCTCACCAATTACCAGTATACGAGTTGTCAGAGCATTTCCATCATAGGTCTCTAGATCTGTATCTAATACCGCTTATGCCGGTGCTAGGGGCCGTGTGGTCATATCATCCATGTTGCCACATGAACAGGTACAATAAAAGCGTACCTTAGATACAACACATATCACGAATCGTTAGATTCTTGGTATGTGCTTTAGAATAGGTTTACCAGAAGACTATTCTGTGAAGTCATATGACGCAGTCAGTATGTCGGCACCTCTTCCCACTTCCCTTATATGTGTTGTAATTTTACCTGTATATGGCGAGATTCTGCTGGTGGACGTTTCGTCCCCGAGGCCCGCCCCCTGTACAGACCTTTTGGTCTTTGATATATGTTGGCATTTGTGGGAAGTTGATGCTGGGTCGACATCGGGTCTTACAGACTAGCCTTTTGTGTTAATTGCCGTCATTTACATCTGACGACGATACAGCTCACCAATCGCCAATGTACGAGTTGTCACAGCGAAACAGCTCACCAATTACCAGTATACGAGCTGTCAGAGCTTTCCATCATAGCTCTCTAGATTTGCATCTAATACCGCTTATGCCGATGCTAGGGGCCGTGTGGTCATATCATCCATGTTGCCACATGAACAGGTGCAATAAAAACGTACCTGAGATACAATACATATCACGAATCGCTAGATTCTTGGTATGTGCTTTAGAATAGGTTTACCGGAAGGCTATTCTGTGAAGTCATATGACGCAGTCAGTATGTCGGCACCTCTTCCCACTTCCCTTATATGTGTTGTAATTTTTACCTGTATATGGCGAGATTCTGCTGGTGGACGTTTCGTCCCCGAGGCCCGCCCCCTGTACAGACCTTTTGGTCTTTTATATATGTTGGCATTTGTGGGAAGTTGTTGCTGGGTCGACATCGGACCTTACAGACTAGCCTTTTGTGTTAATTGCAGTCATTTACATCTGACGACGATACAGCTCACCAATCGCCAATGTACGAGTTGTCACAGCGAAACAGCTCACCAATTACCAGTATACGAGTTGTCAGAGCATTTCCATCATAGCTCTCTAGATTTGTATCTAATACCGCTTATGCCGGTGCTAGGGGCCGTGTGGTCATATCATCCAAGTTGCCACATGAACAGGTACAATAAAAGCGTACCTGAGATACAACACATATCACGAATCGTTAGATTCTTGGTATGTGCTTTAGAATAGGTTAACCAGAAGACTATTCTGTGAAGTCATGTGACGCAGTCAGTATGTCGGCACCTCTTCCCACTTCCCTTATATGTGTTGTAATTTTTTCCTGTATATGGCGAGATTCTGCTGGTGGACGTTTCGTCCCCGAGGCCCGCCCCCTGTACAGACCTTTTGGTCTTTGATATATGTTGGCATTTGTGGGAAGTTGATGCTGGGTCGACATCGGGCCTTACAGACTAGCCTTTTGTGTTAATTGCCGTCATTTACATCTGACGACGATACAGCTCACCAATCGCCAATGTACGAGTTGTCACAGCGAAACAGCTCACCAATTACCAGTATACGAGTTGTCAGAGCATTTCCATCATAGCTCTCTAGATTTGTATCTAATACCGCTTATGCCGGTGCTAGGGGCCGTGTGGTCATATCATCCAAGTTGCCACATGAACAGGTACAATAAAAGCGTACCTGAGATACAACACATATCACGAATCGTTAGATTCTTGGTATGTGCTTTAGAATAGGTTTACCAGAAGACTATTCTGTGAAGTCATATGACGCTGTCAGTATGTCGGCACCTCTTCCCACTTCCCTTATATGTGTTGTAATTTTTACCTGTATATGGCGAGATTCTGCTGGTGGACGTTTCGTCCCCGAGGCCGCCCCCTGTACAGACCTTTTGGTCTTTGATATATGTTGGCATTTGTGGGAAGTTGATGCTGGGTCGACATCGGGCCTTACAGACTAGTCTTTTGTGTTAATTGCCGTCATTTACATCTGACGACGATACAGCTCACCAATCGCCAATGTACGAGTTGTCACAGCGAAACAGCTCACCAATTACCAGTATACGAGTTGTCAGAGCATTTCCATCATAGCTCTCTAGATTTGTATCTAATACCGCTTATGCCGGTGCTAGGGGCCGTGTGGTCATATCATCCATGTTGCCACATGAACAGGTACAATAAAAGCGTACCTGAGATACAACACATATCACGAATCGTTAGATTCTTGGTATGTGCTTTAGAATAGGTTTACCAGAAGACTATTCTGTGAAGTCATGTGACGCAGTCAGTATGTCGGCACCTCTTCCCACTTCCCTTATATGTGTTGTAATTTTTACCTGTATATGGCGAGATTCTGCTGGTGGACGTTTCGTCCCCGAGGCCCGCCCCCTGTACAGACCTTTTGGTCTTTGATATATGTTGGCATTTGTGGGAAGTTGATGCTGGGTCGACATCGGGCCTTACACACTAGTCTTTTGTGTTAATTGCCGTCATTTACATCTGACGACGATACAGCTCACCAATCGCCAATGTACGAGTTGTCACAGCGAAACAGCTCACCAATTACCAGTATACGAGTTGTCAGAGCATTTCCATCATAGCTCTCTAGATTTGTATCTAATACCGCTTATGCCGGTGCTAGGGGCCGTGTGGTCATATCATCCAAGTTGCCACATGAACAGGTACAATAAAAGCGTACCTGAGATACAACACATATCACGAATCGTTAGATTCTTGGTATGTGCTTTAGAATAGGTTTACCAGAAGACTATTCTGTGAAGTCATGTGACGCAGTCAGTATGTCGGCACCTCTTCCCACTTCCCTTATATGTGTTGTAATTGTTACCTGTATATGGCGAGATTCTGCTGGTGGACGTTTCGTCCCCGAGGCCCGCCCCCTGTACAGACCTTTTGGTCTTTGATATATGTTGGCATTTGTGGGAAGTTGATGCTGGGTCGACATCGGGCCTTACAGACTAGTCTTTTGTGTTAATTGCAGTCATTTACATCTGACGACGATACAGCTCACCAATCGCCAATGTACGAGTTGTCACAGCGAAACAGCTCACCAATTACCAGTATACGAGTTGTCAGAGCATTTCCATCATAGTTCTCTAGATTTGTATCCCACTTCCCTTATATGTGTTGTAATTTAGTATTCCTTCTGACGAAATGGCAGCATTGTATGGTTCTTTATGGACCAAACATTTTGTCATCCTTGAGCTTACTGAAGTTATGAGACAGAAAGATGATAAAAAATGTGCAGAGTCCGTGAAGGGAAGTTTACACCTGCAGATTTCAAGGTGTTGCAAAGTAGACAAATATCTAATGAAGACCCAAAATATGATGCATCTGCACCTCATGTGTTCCTTACCAATGCAGAAGTTGATAAACATAACAACAAAATATTAAGCACTTTGGATCAGCCGATTCTAAAACTGATGGCGCAAGATTTAAAATATGATACAACGAATCAGGTGGAAGTTTCTTCGAAAGGACAAAAAATGCTGGTGGCCTACCCAAAGAACTCCACCTAGCGGTGGGTGCACGAGTCATGCTCACCGTTAACCTGAAAACTGAAGATGGATTAGCGAATGGTGCAAAGAGTACAGTTACGGGTTTCTTGCCACAGAATCAATGTCTTTCTTCACCCATCCTCCCAAAATATATTCTTGTAAAATTTGACAATGAGAACATAGGAAAACAACAACGCAGTTCATTTACAAACTTCCTTCAGGACAACTGCACTCCAATACCGCAACACGAAAACAAAATGAGGCTTGGACGATACAGTCCAATTTCAGTTACAAGAAGACAGTTTCCTCTTACACTTGCTTGGGCAACCACAATTCATAAAGAACAAGGAAAAACAGAAAGAGAACTGTATGTTTCATGTCATGGTAGATTTCAAACTGGCCAAATGTACACTGCTTTAAGCCGCACATCAACACTATCCGGATTGCATCTTCTTGGAGAATTCTCTGAAAAATCTATACGAATAAATCCAAAAGTAGTTGAGGAAATGCAGAGATTGCATAATCAAAACCCGTTTCATCAGCATATCCCACAAACTGTCGCAAGTCCATCGGATAATTTCTTGAAAATAAGTTTGCTCAACACAAACTCATTCCATGCCCATGCTAAATGTGTTCTACAAGATCATTGGTTATGGGATGCAGATTTTGTTTGCATCATTGAAACATGGTTGCAACCCTCGGATATTACTGAAAACTTCCCCCATTGTGAGTCTCATATACCTCTAAGACAAGATAGAAAGGCAAACAACTGCCATGGTGGGCTAATGATTCATGTCAATGAGGAATATCACCTATTAGATTTTTCTCAGACGTTCCGCCAGTTGCCTAAATTGGAACATTTAGTTGCATTAGTAGCTTGGCGCCAAAACCCAAGTATCCGTATTTGTTTGGTGACTTTGTACAATGTTCCGAACACACCTAAAAGTACTTTGTTGAATTCAGTTGAGTATCTATTGGCCCACTTACCAATAGATTCAGTGCCTACTATCATATCTGGAGACTTCAACATTGACCTACTTAAAGATGATCAATCAGTTAAAAACCTCTTCAAATACTACGGTTTTTCGCTATATGTCACCAAGCCAACCTACCGTTCTGACTCATTGTTAGATCATATTTACGTCAACAAGCAACTCCCAGATACGATATGCAGCAACATTGCTGTACACTATTCCGATCATCTTCTTGTACAATTAGCTATACCCTATGGGTATTTTCAACACTAATGTATTCGCATCTGCCTCACCAAAATCTAATATCCTTATATTTCATTTCAGAATGCTTTCAAGCTCTAAGAAGCGGAAGTCCAAGGCTAAATTATGCGGGACTTCAGAAAAATCTGTTGTCTCCAGAAGAATAGATGATCCAGACAATTTGTCTTCAAGCACTCCATACAGCTTGCCACCACCAGGTCCTCTACCACCTTCCAGTACTCCTAACAGCTTACCACCACCAGAGCATATACCAGCTTGCAGTATTCCATACAACTCGCTACCACTGGGTCCCACACCTGCTTTCAGCACTCCATACAGCTCATCACCATCAGGACCTACACCTCCTTCCAGTACTCCATACAGTACTCCTAACAGCTTATCACCATCAGGACGTACATCTCCTTCCAGTACTCCATACAGTACTCCTAACAGCTTATCACCATCAGGGCGTACACCTACTTCCAGTACTCCATACAGTACTCCTAACAGCTTACCACCATCAGAACCTACACCTCCTTCCAGTACTCCATACAGTACTCCTAACAGCTTACCACCATCAGGACCTACACCTCCTTCCAGTACTCCAGGATCTACATCTCCTTCCAGTACTTCAGGACAAACACCTCCTTCCAGTACTCCATACAGCTTACCACCACCGGATCCTACACCTTCAAGCTCTGTTGAAGTCACTGATGTTTCTGCTCCTAAAAAGAAACGACTCACTTACACTCTTTCAGCACCTACTCCATTAGGATCAAAACAATCCAGACCACAATCAAAAGACAAACGAGAAACGATTGCAGGATTTGTTCACTCGGTAACACCTGTGAACATGTCCAAGACAGGTACACGATTTTCAAATTTCATCCTACAAACTGCATCCAAATACACACGATGTGTAACATTCAACCCTTTTGCACATAGAGATGTTCTCCTGGCCGGATCACACTCCACAGCCCCCATTGAGCTCCGTAATATAAGGTACGGCGATTCACTCAACAAGTTTGGTGAAAAAGATGTCATCCTCGATCATGTATCCACTGTAGCCACAACGGAAGATAACCTACCATTTCTCTGTAAACAAGAGGAGACAAAGTGTATGTCACTAAGAGATCTTCGTAAGCAGAAGGACTGGTCCACCGTCAACATTCAGGGCAAGGTTATTGCAGATGGAGAATTGCAACATTTGAATAACGTTACACAGCAAGACAAAAGCATCGCTGATGAAACGGGTAGTTGCCGATAATCTGCATGGAGTACCCTACCATCCTTGTTACTAGAGGGACACTCGTACAAATTATGTAATCTTGTTGTGAAAACCTGGCAGGTTGAGAAGTACCTCTCGTCCACGGTCACCACAGTCCATCAAGAAATAGAGCCACTTACTATACCTTTTGATGTAGACCTCTCTTCTGTTCTGACATCACAAATATCTGTATCAGTAGATTCAGCTTCGCTGACCAAATCCCTCAAGTGCAAAAACTTAAAATGTTCTACTCTACTGAAAATGCCTGAGAATCGTTCAGCTCTACTGGTTTGTTCATCTTGCAACACAATGCATAAAATGTCAAAAATGGAAGTCATTTATAAAGGCACTGCCTCGCTGACAAATTTGGCAAACAATGAAGAAATTAACGCTACATTTACTTTGACAGCACTAAGTGAATTTGTGGCTTCTATCACAAAAAACAGGTCCACAGGCTTGAGTGAAACTGATCTTCAAAGCTACTTGGTCTCGGAACCTGAAGTTTTGGTTAAATTAGATAACAAAACATGTGTTATCGAGGCTATGCAAATACCAAATAGTTCGGCACGTGATAGCATTTTGTCCAAAGCATTTGATGATTGCTTATTAAGAAAATAATCTTGTGCCACATGACTTGAAAGTATTTTACAAAAACTGATAACATACCGAAGTCCTCATCTTTTGTTGATTTGGATTCTGTTTCATTTGAAAGCTGTAAACATACAGGTACTTATTTTCATGTTTTCATGGTCTCGCATCATTACTGTTTCGGACTACCTTGTAACTTGTACTTTTGACAACAGATGTGGCATAACTGTACATGACACAACTTCAGATATTGTTACAGTGCATGTTGACATGGGGAGTTTCCCTAATATATTGGACTAAAGGCAAAAATTGCCTCTCGTTATTGACAAGTATTTGTGACACTGTAAACCTTCAAAACATTTTCAAGCATATGGTCACTCAATAATAAAGTTAGCACATTAATAAGGTGTCACAGCAGTGAATAATGGTTTATACCACATGTATCCGCCACCACATTCTGACTTGTCGACATCGACCCCGCCTTGTGTTGATTCAAGCACATGATCCGATGATGCAGTATAAGCCGTAGCTGACTGTTGTGATGCGTTATTAACCTATTATCTTTGACATTAAGTTACTATATGCCTGCAAAAAATTGTGATAAAATTTTTCTTGCAAGTTAAATGCACCCAAGTTAACATGAAACAATCTGCAAAGTAATCACTGTTAATCTGTATCGGCTTGATCAACCCGATAATAATGAAAAGTCTCATTACAATCAAAGAAATATCTGGGAAAGTACGAGAGTACATTTTGCAGGGAACTTTTGTTGTCTGTGTTTATATTGAAATGAAGGTAAATATTTTCTGTCTCGTTATTTACAAGTGTTTGTATCACAGTGCACTGTAAACCTTGCACTAATATAAATGTTCATTTGACACCACATGGCATCACTGCATAACACGAGCTCAGATATCGTTAGTTACTATGCATGTTCAGATATATTAGACTGAAGGCAAAGATTGCCTCTCTTGTTCTTTACAAGTGTTTGTATTACTGTACCTTATGCATTAATGTTAATGTAAATGTTCATACCAAATGGCATTACTGTGCATGTTACTATCATATGACACCAAATGGCATTACTGTGCGCGTTGCTATCATATGACACCAAATGGCATTACTGTGCATGTTACTATCATATGACACCAAATGGCATTACTGTGCGCGTTACTATCATATGACACCAAATGGCATTACTGTACACGTTACTATGCATGTTCAGTGTTTATCACTCCAAATCTTATGTTAATATAAATGTTCATATGACACCAAATGGCCTTACTATGCACGTTACTATGCATATTCAGTGTTTGTATCACTCTAAACCTTATGTTAAAGTGATCTTAAACCCTCAAGTCAAGTTTCCATCAACTGAAACACCACTGCGAACATTGTCGGAAAATATTTATTTTAATTTTTTATGATTTTATTACACACAGTAAACTGCAATTAAAGCATGGTATTCTATCATGGTCTGTTGCAATCATATTTAGGTCCAGTGACGTCACACTGCCTTAATACATATATTTCAAACTTGGTATGCACTTTCCAGTGCTTGATTCAAGCTTAAGGTATGTATACTTTGAGTTTCAACACAGACTCACTGTTCCAATGTGCATGTTCCAAAATCTGGGAAATTAAATGCAAGATTCAAATTGACTTGACACTCATGAGTCACCATCTCCCAGATTTTGGTGAAACATGCACATTGGAACAGTGAATCTGTGTTGAAACTCAAAGTATACATACCTTAAGCTTGAATCAAGCACTGGAAAGTGCATACAAAGTTTGAAATATATGTATTAAGGCAGTGTGATGTCACTGGATCTAAATTTGATTTCAACAGACCACCATAGAATACCATACTTTAATTGCAGTTTACTCTGTAACAAAATCGTAAAAAATTAAAATAAATGTTTTCCCACACTGTATGCAATGATCTTTCATTTCATGGAAACTTTACTTCAGGGTTTACGATCAATTTAATATAAATGTTCATATGACACCAAATGGCATTACTATGCACCTTACTATGCATGTTCAGATATATTGGACTGAAGGCAAAGATTGCCTCTCTTATTTACAAGTGTTCGTATCACTGTACCTTATGCATTTGACACCACATCGGACCACTGTGCATAACACGAGCTCCGATATCGTTACTGTGCATGTTCAGATAGGATATATATATTGGACTGAAGGCAAAGATTGCCTCTTTTGTTATTTACTATTTGTACCACTGAAAACCTTACGTTAATCAGTTAATATAAATGTTCATAGGATACCAAATGGCATTACTGTGCACGACACAAGCAAAGCTTGCCTCTCTTGTTATTAACAACTTTATGTTAATATAAATGTTCATTTGACTCCAGATGGCATAATTGTGCATGACCCGAGGTCAGATATCGTTACTATACATGTTCAGATAGCATGTTTCCCTAATATATTGAACTGAAGGCAAAGATTGCCTCTCTTGTTATTAAAAACCTTTATGTTAATATAAATGTTCATTTTACTCCAGATGGCATTGCTGTGCGTGACTCGACCTTAGATATCATTACATGTGGGCGTTCCCCTAATATATTGGACTGAAGGCACTTACGTTAATATAAATGTTAATTTGACAACACATGGCATCACTGTGCATAACACAAGCTCAGATAGTGTTACTATGCATGCTCAGATAAGGTGTCCTTTTGATATGTTCAAATGAAGACAAAGATGGCCTCTCATGTTATTTACAAATGTTTGTATAATTGTAAAATCAAAATGTGCTTCCTGGCTTGATTTGGTATTTTTGAGGCATTTATACTGAGGATTTTCTCTTTTAGCTAAAATATGATGCATTAAGCTAAAATAATATTACGCAAAATATTAGGCTTTTCTTTGAGGGGTCTTAGTTTTGCTACATAATAAAATTCTCCATGAAAATGACCCAAAAATAACCCGGGAGCACATTTTCATTAGTTATTCAACATTTTTAGGCACTTCAACATGATTGTTTTTAGCCCACCATCACCAGATGGTGGGCTGTTCAAATCGCCTTTCGTACGTGGTCCGTCGTCCGTCAGTCAGTCAGTCCGTCGTCCGTCGTCCGTCGCCCGTCCGTAAACAATTCTTGTTATCGCGATTTCTCGGGAACTACTGCACGGATCTTTCTGAAATTTCGCACACATGTTCCCCTTGGGGTCTAGTTGTGCAGATAACTTTTCTAGCCCGATTCGAAAATCAAATATGGCCACAGGGCGGCCATCTTGGATTTCCCCATGAAACCTTGTTATCGCGATTTCTCAGGAACTACTGCACAGATCTTTCTGAAATTTTGTACACAGGTTCCTCTTGGGGTCTAGAAGTGCAGATACCTTTTCTGGTCCCATTCGAAAATCCAATATGGCCACAGGGCGGCCATCTTGGATTTCCCCATGAAACCTTGTTATCACGATTTCTCAGGAACTACTGCATGGATCTTTCTGAAATTTGGTACAGAGATTCTCCTTGGGGCCTAGTTGTGCAGATACCTTTTCTGGTCCGATTCGAAAATCCAATATGGCCACAGGGTGGCCATCTTTGATTTCTCCATGAAACCTTGTTATCGCGATTTCTCAGGAACTACGGCACGGATCTTTCTGAAATTTGGTACACAGGTTCCCCTTGGGGTCTAGATGTGCAGATACCTTTTCTGGTCCGATTCGAAAATCCAATATGGCCACAGGGCAGCCATCTTGGATTTCCCCATGAAACCTTGTTATCACGATTTCTCAGGAACTACTGCACGGATCTTTCTGAAATTTGGTACACAGGTTCCTCTTGGGGTCTAGATGTGCAGATACCATTTCTGGTCCGATTCGAAAATCCAATATGGCCACAGGGCGGCCATCTTGGATTTTCCCATGAAACCTTGCTATCACGATTTCTCAGGAACTACTGCATGGATCTTTCTGAAATTTGGTACACATATTCCCCTTGGGGCCTAGTTGTGCAGATACTTTTTCTGGTCCGATTCGAAAATCCAATATGGCCACAGGGCGGCCATCTTGGATTTTCCCGTAAAACCTTGTTATCGCGATGTCTCAGGAACTACTGCACGGATCTTTCTGAAATTTGGTACACAGGTTCCTCTTGGGGTCTAGATGTGCAGATACCTTTTCTGGACCGATTCGAAAAAATCCAATATGGCCACCAGGCAGCCATCTTGGATTTTCCCGCAAAACCTTGTTATCATGATTTCTCAGGAACAACTGCATAGATCCTTCTCAAATTTGTTACGCAGGTTCCCCTTGGGGTCTAGTTGTGCAAGAAACCTTTTTTTGGTCCGATTCGAAAATCCAATATGGCCACCAGGCAGCCATCTTGGATTTCCCCATGAAACCTTGTTATCGCGATTTCTCAGGAACTACTGCATGGATCTTTCTCAAATTTGGTACACAGGTTCCCCTTGGGGTCTAGTTGTGCAAGAAACCTTTTTGGTCCGATTCCGAAATCCAATATGGCCACTAGGCAGCCATCTTGGATTCCCATATGAAAACTTGTTATCGCGATTTCTCAGGAACTACTTCATGGATCTTTCTCAAATTTGGTACACATGTTCCCCTTGGGGTCCAGTTGTGCAAGAAACCTTTTTTGGTCCGATTCCAAAATCCAATATGTCCATCAGGCGGCCATCTTGGATTTCCCCATGAAACTTTGTTATTGCGATTTCTCAGGAACTACTGCATGGATCTTTGTTAAATTAGGTACACAGGTTCACCATGTCGTCTAGTTGTACAAGATACCTTTTCTGGTCCGATTCGAAAATTCAATATGGCAAAACAGGCCGCCATCTTGGATTTTCCCATGCAAATTTGTTATCGTGATTTCTCAGGAAGTACTGCATGGATCTTTCTCAAATTTGGTACACAGGTTCCCCTTATGGTCTAGTTGTGCAAGGTACCTTTTTCGGTCCGAAAAAATAAAGTTGTTTTCTCTGATTTCTATTGTTCTCTTTTAACCTTTTCAACCTCATTTTGGGATTAGCAAATTTATACCAATGCATGGCATTCTTTCGGAATCCTGCAACGACATATTGAATCCTGGAGAGTAACCTGTCCTACTTGATCTCATCTGGAGTGTTGTCGTGCAAAAAGTTGCGAGACTAATAAATTCTTTCATGCAGTGTGAAATAGCACGATCATGTCGAGCTGATCGTATATATACATCTGTCGGAACAAAATTACAACACTTCTTTGCATTTTCAGAACTACATACGCCCACAGACCAAGGTTAAAAAAACTGACAACATTAAAATACACGAATAACGGCAGCCTTTCGAAGTCCACGAGTTCTAGTTTATAATTCTTAATATCCACATCAATTGCACTGTGATGACTTTCATTGATTCATTAATATATCAGGAGGTTCTCCCACACTACAGTTGGTGTCAAAAGGTGGGACGCACAAAAGCAGAGGTGGGGTAGTGTGATGAATTTCGATCCATTCTTGGCAGTTGTATATACGTTTTATTCGTCAAAATTCATCCTATCCTAAAATGTGTCGGAGCCGGAAATGTCACAACATGCAGGATGATATCGATGGCCCAATTTACGATTCTACTTATTTTGGTCGATTTTGTCGTTGATAATGTTTTTCAAGCTTAAATGTATAGTTCTTATAAAAGTATGAACTATACTTTACCTTATCATAGATGTATGCCAACGTAGTTCCCATTCTTTGTTCAGAGAGAGTGTGTTTTTCTCATAAATGTTTGACGAAAATTGTCAAGTGGATGATTTTGTAAGGGACCAGCTTTGTGCGCTAGTTTTATTCTGTAGCTTGAAATAGGCACTGCAGTGTTCCAAAACTTATATAAATAAATCTAGGCAAATATTCCATGCAATGTTCTATCTGAATTTGGGTATGGTATATAGAATTGTTCTTGTTTAGTACGGTTTTACCAGTACCAAAATTTGGCTTGTAAAATTTGCGGAACGCGCTGCATTCCAGTTTTCCTGGCTCCTCCAAGCAAATTCGTCGTACGAGCCCACGTGATATTTACGTCTAGCGGGCTATATGAACCATCGCAATAGTATCTTCTACGCATTTGCCCCTTGTCAGCCGACGAGGTAAGTTCGACTTGACCTGCTGGTAAGAGATGTGGGAATTACCAAAACTCCGTGGATATCATTAAAGAAACAGTGAAGCAATAGGATATCAGAATGCCGGACATCAGCTGATTAGGAAGAACAATGGTACGGTAAGCCGTTTCATGCAGGATAATACCTGGTTTACCTCCTCATCTCACCCCGTTAACTTGATGTGGCATCCTGCAGGATACGTCTCCATGGCTTAAAATCACTAAACGAACACCGAATTCAACATGAACGAGATCTTGTTTATTAACGGATATTCTCAGTGTCTTATATACCGGTACCATAAGAATATCCTATGATATACTAATTTGATATCCTGCATCAATATCCTATAAAACGATATCATATGGTATCCTACGGTATCCTATGTGAATGAATACTGAATATGAAGTTTCAGAAGATATCCTGCAAATTGGTATCCTACGAAATGAGAGTTAACCTACGTAATATCCTGCAGTATCCTGAGAGTATCCTGCGAGAGAATATCCATGGAAAATATGTATGCAGTCATCTTAAATGGACCTATGCCGTCCTAGGCATTACCCTATGGTATTCCATGCTCTATCCCTGATATTTTACTCGAGAAATATCCTGCATGCAAATATCATGTGATATCCTGCGGATACCCTGAGTGTTGCCTAATATATCTAGTGCTATTGGAGGCACTAAAAGAAAACTGTGTTTCAGATTATCTATCCACTAACCTTGCTATCCTTTGGCAATATCCTGGAGAGGGTTGAAGAAGAAATTACTCCATTACTGGCTCAACCTCCTGATGTATCGACCTAGCTACTGAAAAAGGGCCTAAAAGGGGACACTTGAAGATCCTAGCCTATGAGAGGGCACTTGTAGATTCTAGCCTATGAGAGGGCATCTGTAGAAAACCTGGCCTATAAGGGGGCATTTTAATATTGAAGGTTGTGACACCTTACGTCACTGGTGGCAGCAAGAAGACACATACAGAATTATATTAATGGGGAGCGGGAAACAAACACCGTTACAGTATATTTGGACCATGGATGGTCCACTTCGACCACAAACTCTCACCTCAAATGCCTTTTCACAGGCATGTTCACTGGTTATTTTACGCACGGTTAGTGTGAGAAAGTTTATATTTTAGGGCAAGGGCGAAGCCCGCGCCCTAAATTTTATAAACTTTCCCACACTATTATCCGTGCGTGAAATAACCGTTGAGCTTTGACAGCCTTTCTCTCTTTTCTTGAAAAAAAATAATAAACTCGTCCACTGATGCTCCCGTCTCGGTTGACATCGTACCAATGTCAGTGGACGAGTTCATGGGGTCTCTCAAATGGGGAGTGATACGGTCAGCTGTATGGAAATTACGTGGATATATGTCTATTTGTGTCGCTTTGTTAATAATAATAATAAAACTTTATTTCAAGAGGGTAAAGTAATCAATTTCACGATGGAAACAACAGTTGAATCTGAGAAAGCAATTTCATCTTGTAATTTATTTGTTTGTTTTATTCGAATGTTACTTGTATGAAAGCAGACGTTCCTCGGTGTGGACAGTTTGACGTCATGATTTTCTTCGCGTGCACAGTTGCACTCTTCCAGAGGGGGAGATAGGGTAATCCGTCTACTGTGATATGACCATTGTATATGAAGTATCGGGTCCACAGTAATGTATTTGAAAAATCCAAGTTTCACGCTATAGTTGAAATGTTCTTGAAATTTATTGGTAATTGTTAAACTTTTTTTTATCACTTTGAACATTACAAACGTTTCAGCATGGCCCTAGCTGCCATACTGTGGACTCGTCCACTGCGTGTCGATTTCGGGCACGCGATTTGCAGGTGTCGTTTGCTTCGAATTTTGCCGGATGGTTTTGTGCACATTTTTGGCAATTGTGAGCAAACTTGCATGGTTGCCGAAAACAGTTGCCTGCATTATATGCCCAGCATACTTTGGTTTGACCTTGTGATATGCCAGAGAGGCTAGATGGGCTGGCCTCCTTTCTTTTATTTGCATTCATGTTTGGTGCATCATATAGGGGCTTGGACCAACCTCCCCACAGCGCATGCTCCATTTCGCAGGCTCCATTACCATCCCTGCCACCATTAGCGGAAGTTGACCTTTACTACGTTGCTATGACGTATATGGGGAAACCAACCAACGCACGGTTCAGTTTGAATCCAGTCGAACAACTCCTTTAGTGTTGCACATGAGCGAACTACTTTTCATATGCTCTGTCCAGATAAACAGGGAAAATTATCTCCCGATAATTCTTCTTAACGCTAGGTCAACAGAGGTATTATGCAGACTTGAAAAGTAATCGAAATGTTCGGTATACATCTATTTTACTATATATGATGTCACTTCCGGCGATGTGCGCGAAGGCCCCGAATCCGGTCCAAAAACCTGACTGGTGGCTGGGGTGTTATTAGACCCCCAGCGAGGTGGTTGGGCTTGGACATGTATAGAAGCCAGAGCTCTGCATTTACACTGGCCCAAGAATTGTTAGGACATGCTGCTTGTCTGATACGAAATTGCTCATCATATTTTTGCCAAAGCCCGAAAATCGAGACGCTGCTGTTCTGATAGTGTGAATGTATTTCAACATTTCTTGGGTTCGCATGGGAAAACGAGTAAGGTAACTACTCATATATATGAGGAAAGCGTTCGTCCAACTCTCAATCGAATCTAATTGGGGCGAGACTTTTTTTGCCTTGACCTCCAGCTGGGCCGAGGAAGACAAAAATATGGCCGAGGAGCCGATAAATTCTAGTAGCTCCTTGTCACCTTTGAGCAACAGACCTAAATCAAAGTATTCCGACTTCCATATCTTTTCCTTCAACAGAGCTGATATACCCACTCCCAGGGTGTCACACACACTAACTAGCGTATTTGGGGTGTAAACGGGATTTAAACTGGGTGGATTGTATAACGTGTTTGACGGTATAGATATTGACTCACCCACGTTACCATTCCCGTTGCTGGGCAGTACCACTGGCGGTACAGCTACCGGTGGGCACCAGGTCTGTTGTTGGCCGTACATGGACTCTGGTCTCTCAACTGTTGCTGGCTGCTCCTCAATAGGAATATCCACATTAGCCGACACACTTGTGGAATCCATGGCCCGTTTCTTCCTTCCAACCACGCCTGTATAGTCCACTTGTTTCGTCCCATGTCTCTTGGGGCGCTGGCCCTTCGCACGTGGCATGGCGCTCAAAATTTATTTCCCCTCGTCAATTGCACATACTTCAAAATCAAAAATATATCGAAATTATTTACCATCCACAACAAATCGTTATCAATTGGAAGAGAAATGACCATAAACTTAAAAAAATTGTCAAAATATAATCCAATCCGAGGCAAAAAAACTCAGAGATTTGTTCGAATAAATTCTGATACCAAATACCGATCTATATCAGCGAAAGCCTTTGCAAGAAGAGGACGATTGACCTCGTTTTGGATCGAGGTATAACTGTGCATACAACATGCTCTCAGTGCAGGGCATGGTCTAAGGGAGATCACCCCCGACCGCAATAAATGGGAGATAACTCTCCACCTCACTCGTGCAATCTGAAATAAGGAGTGGTTATCGTTGATGAGATAACCCTCATTAATTCATGGACGAACACGTGGTTTGTCACGTATAGGTGCGCTAACGTGTAATTACATGATAAAATATATTCCTTTGCACCAAAAATCTCCACAACTCTGTCGTTTGTAGTATAGTAGAATAGAAATAATTGCTTAATTGTTTACTGCGGTAAAACAAGTAGGATACATCGCCATGCAATAGGATGAGTCTTCAAGTTTGATCACGAAGGTCGTACTCATCCTATTGCATGGCGATCTATCCAACTTGTTTTACCGCAGTAAACAAGTAATTATTTCTTAAATATAATACACTAGACGTATATATATCCGCCCTCATTGCATATATCGATAGGCTGTCTCTCACTTCACGTATGCTGCATATATCTATAGGCTATCTCTCGCCAAATGTATGACTATGGAGATAGACTAAAAGCAAGCTATCGCGGAATGTTCTGAAAAAACGCCTCCTCCAATTAGAATATGCACTTCAAGTGTAGGCTGGCGATTGGTTAATTTTCCCTTTTCTGATCCTCATTTTCTCTATTTCCCGCCAATTTTCCCTGTGCATTATACGCCGGCTTTTATGCCACATTAGTAGAGATATTAAGCGTGTCATGGCTCGGGAGCAGTGCAATCTATTGAAATAGCTATACACGTCATCCGGTTATTTATACCTTATGACATCATCCACCTAATTTTACTACATATCTATACATATTCGGTTATTTATACCTGATAACACCCGAGAAGACAGTTGAATGCGAATCAGTCGAATGGATAACTACATCGTCGTAAACAGCGAGGACTCAAAGACGCTTTTCCCCGAGAATCGACCATGCAAATTTCGCGTCAGTTTGAATAAAAGCATCCATTTCGACGAGACTTGGGTCGTGGCCTTAGTAGAAATATTCATTAAAAGACAACCACAGGTTAAATCGCGATCTCTTTTACGCATATATTGTAATATATGTGGAGATTCATTCGTGGGCGAGACGAAAGTACCTCAACTACGCTACGTCGAGGCCTCTGGACTCCAGAAAAAAACGGTATCTAGGATATACTCCACGCCGCATTACCTACCGATCATTTTAAGCGACGTACGCTATCTAGAAATCGATATAACCGACGAACAGGGTGAACCGGCAACATTTCTCACCGAATCCGTCATCGTAACGCTTCACGTAAAACAACTATGACCGGGAGACCGTTGTACACCCTCGATGTGAATAAATGGATCAGATTTTATCGAAACGAGGCAAAGTCTGTCCATAAACGCTCAACATATTTTAAGAAGCAGAAAGGTGGAGGACTCGGCGGTAAGACGGGTGAATCCTGCATTATTCCCATCGATCCCCATTCTAAAAACCTCAGCGAGAAGAAGTTAAAGACGCCGGCTATTCAGCTTACGGCCCCCTCTCAACAAGCGGTCGAACAAGCCAAGTCTGAAGTCTCGAGAACTCATCGACAGGAACCCATAAATAGGAAGCGTTCTCTCCCTACCTTCAGTTCACCCACCGATAAACCGAGAGCGCGGACCAAAAGATCGCGTCTCTTCAAGTTATAATATGGCACTCCTCGCCGATGAAGGGTTCACCGACGGTCAACCTAGCGAATTATCGCTGTTCTCATTACCCCCTACACAAACAGCGGTTGAAAGTCGCTATGTTATCGACGTTCGACCGTCTTCTCAGATCTCCGAATATGCACCCGTTGAATTCCTGATATCCGGTCAAGGCTCGGATTACATCGACTTGAAATCCTGCAGACTCTACGTTAAGGCTAAAATAACCCACAGAGATGGTACCTCTTTGACCAAGGACGAAAAATGCGGCCCTATCAATTTACTCCTCCAAACTATGTGGTCTCAGACAGACGTCTCCATGCAGGGTAAGCTTATGGACAACAGTTACCCGTATAAAGCGTACATTCACACGCTAATGAATTTCGATGAAGACGCTAAAACCACTCAGCTGTTCCCTCAACTGTATGTAGCCGATGAAGGTATTAATCTGAATTCCACGGATCCCGCAACAAGAGGAAATGTCGGGCTTACACAGAGAAGCAGATTCATCGCGGAGAGTAATGTATTCGAAATGGAAGGAAACTTCATGCAAGATGTTTTCAAACAGCAACGCCACTTGCTCAACAATGTGGATGTATACATCAAAATGTATCGCCCCACACCGCAGTTCATCATGATGTCGGGCGAAGAAAATCCGATGTATAAACTGATGATACAAGACATCAGCCTGAAAGTTCATGAAGTTCGCGTAAACCCCGGTGTGATATTGGGACATGCCAAGATCTTGGAAAATACATCTGCCAAATATCCGTACGTGAGGACGGAGACCAAAATGGCTTCCTTAGCCGCGGGACAGACCCTCTTCCGCTGGGATAATATGTTTTTATCCGTCTACCCCAGCAGACTGGTGATAGGATTCGTATCGTCCAAAGCCGTCGCGGGGGATTATAAAAAGAACCCCCTAAACTTTCAACACTTCAAACTGGCCAATCTCTCGGTGAATATTGACGGTGTAACGACTCCGGGTCACTTCCTGAGAACGCGGTATAACTCGTTCTCGAAGAGTTCATTCACATCGGCTTACCTGAGCTTGTTCGATAGCATAGGACGTACCGGGGATAACTTTGGTAATTCTGTAACCTGGTTTGATTATCATAACGGCTCTACCCTCTACGCCTTCAACCTCGACCCCTCCTACGCCGCAGAAGACCACCTT